>CAJQZN010041971.1:0-25126 GCA_907164685.1 Colias eurytheme | reverse complement strand
ATTAAGTGAAACGATCGTTCGTGCGGTTTATTTACCTAAGTGACATTGTAACCGCACTCGCTCGTGGAACGGAACGCAGCGGGTCTCACACAAGCGGCACGGACCGGCTCGTCTATTGCATTCTTCCTGTTCTTATAGTGTAAGCAACCCCCCCCCTCCCCACACATACACCCCCCCTCCCACAAATATAGGTTCCTACCCAACGTTTTTTCTTTTCATTTGCGAAAAAGAGTGCCTTTTACTAGTAATCTGTCAGAATTGTACGAATATTTTTTATGTGTACGTTTTTTTTTTTTTGTTATTTGACGCGTAAGGGTATTTTTTTATGCGCTAAGTTTATTTATGTATTGAGCTTATGTGTTGTTATGTTATTTTTATGTGCAATCATTATTTTTTATCGTGTATCGGCTGAATGCGTTTGCGTGTGACATAATAAATTTTTTGGCAATCAATCAATTTTTGAACGAATTTTTGGTGTTGCCGCCAATTTTTTGTGAACTTTTTTTTTTAATTTTGGAAAATATATTGTTACGTGTAATGGATGTATATTCTGACGTGGAATGAGTCGTTCGTATCCAGTAGGACTTTTTTATTTTTGTAGAACGTAACCCGACCGACATGTTTGCCCGCAAATTAGCGCAGATTATCCCAAAATTTCCGAACAGATAACGAAATTTTTGTTACGTCATATAGCCAGTCGGAATTTGGTGATGTTCATAGTTTTTCGTAAGTAGACCCTAGTTGCGTTGTTGACTGTATAAGTAGAAATATAAGTACATTTTTACCTAAGTAGATTATTTAGGTCGCCTCACACGTTGAGATAAATAGGAATATACGATATTATACGCAAACCTTAAGTTATACACTCATATTGTAACAATCGATATTGTATTCGAGTAATTATTAATAATTTAAGTACGTTTTTATCGATTGTGCGGAATAATTTCCCGTTATGAATATTGAAGACCATAGATAAAACATCGATGAAATTTAACAAAACGTGTGAGGGACAGTAGGTTATTGTTTGAAACCTCACTAGGTGATATATTATTAAAATAAGAATAATGGATGACGATAGTCATAAAGGATGGTTTCATGAAGTAGCACAATTTATTAGCTATAGAGAAAACGGGCGCTAAACGGTTGAGAGAGCAAATAAGCAATAATGTTAATATGTTATCCTTCCTCACTTAGCAGTTGATTATATTTCGTCATGGAACATATCAGAGGTCGCAATAGATAGATTGTGTCGACTCAGCTCTGAGCAGTGAGCAGTAAGCAGTAAGCAGTGAGCAGTGAGCAGTAAGCAGCCGCTCTGCAAGTGAATGTTGCTTTACTTTTGTTCCATAGAGAATGCGCGGAATGGCGGGAAATGCAACTGTCAAAAGTGTTTAACCATTTACAAGTGCATCGTATTCGTATATAACCTAAAAATAAACAAAAATATTTAATTAATTATAAGTATGTAAATATTAAGTAATCGTATAGGCTGAATGGAACGAAAGTGAAGAGCATGGGTACTATCTATAGCACATTCTGTTTCGCTATAGTAACGATAAAGTTCACACTGTACGTCCAAATTGTCCATTTATATGTTAAATGTACCTAATGCAAATTACAATAATGTAATCTTTAGATTGTATTTTAGTACACGAGGTTTAAGGTAGCGATGTTGAGAGGCCGAGCGGCGCTTAGCGGTATTCTTTGAGTTACACTTCGATGACTATCTAAAACAACTTATTTTTACTGTACACGTAAGTTATTTCATATTTTAACTGAATAAATTGAAATGGTTATTATAAAACGTGTTTGATTTTTCACCCCTACTTCACTATCTCTAAGTTGTATACAGTCAATTTTTATAGTCAATTGTCTGTAATTTAATGTACTGTATCATTTTTTGGGAATAAATGTGTTTCTATTCTATTCTATTCTATTCAATTATAAAAATACGAGAATATTGAGGTGAACTGAGCACTGAGCCTCTCCAGACTTCAGCCTTGTCAAAATGAGCGAATCAAAATCAGTTCATGTAAAATATTTCCTACGCAAATTTTATGCTCTTAAAATGTTATAATACCTACACTAACACACTCGGAAAACGTTGTTTTGCCAGTTACTAAAGATTAGGTAATGAATAATAGGTCCTTTAGATAGACCTTATTACACATATAAAATTTCATAAAAATTGGTCCAACCATTTCCGAGAAGTGCAGCAGCTATTGACATAAAATTTAAAAATACGGGTATTCATTTTTATTCCAAAGTCAATATTCAATTTGGAACTAAGCGCAAACAAAAGTGTTTGGAGATTGCATCGATATTTTTATTGGTTTGAAAAGGTAAACTAAATAAAACTACGAGACACGGTCCGCTTGCGCAAACAGAAGTTCTCCACAAGTTCTCCAAAGTGTTGTGTAGACTCTCTGTATTAAATATATAGACTATGGTGTAGACTCGTTAACTAAAGGCCGCTGCATACGTGACGGGATTTTACCCGGACGGGACGTGACGGGAAGTTTTGGAAACATCGTTGCATACAAAATGTATCCAAATACGCATATGTCACGGGAACATCGACGGGACGGGAACGTGGACGGGAAAAATATCGTCGCCGACGATGTTTAGCACGTCCCGTCCCGCACGTGCCCCGTCCCGTCCGTGATTTCGCTACGTATGCACAGTCGCTCCGTTCGTGCCGGAGAGATTAGTAGTGACGCCTTCCAAGTATCGAAAATGGACGACGAAAAACTAATCGAATGTGTTCGCTCATATCCAGCGTTGTATAGTATAGCGAACCCACAATATATAGACACGAAGTATAAAAATTATTTATGGCGTAAAGTTGCTGTGGAATTATCATTTAGTGAAAACGGTTAGTTATTTTAATAAATATATTAATAGGTTATTATTGCGTTACAACGTGTTTATTTTTATATTTTTATGAGATATGTTTGTTTTTCTTAATTTATAAAAGAACTCTGTCGAATTAGGTTAACCTGTAATGATAGTTAGTTCTATGTGTAAATAAATAAATAAAATAAATAAATATTGTGGTATTCCTAACTATAGTCCTTTTCACCTATGATGATTCCTGTGACACTTCATCGTGTTCTGAATTACGTATTTTATGTTTAAAATGCCAAAATAATTTTATTTGCAGAATGTAGATTACAAAGATGTTAGGCAGGTACATAATATTACATAGACTCTTAAACATTCTGGCTCGTAATTGAGCTTGCAAATAATATATTGTAAATTACAAAAAATAATTTTATATTACACAAAACTAGATCCCATTACAAAATTATAGCAGCTATTATAAATTTAAATATTATAAATAATCTATATGTATATAGTTATTATAAATTAAATTATTATAAATCCATCTTTCGTTGTTCACAACACTAGCACGTTAGATCAGAATCACGTCACGGTGCGTATGCGTTTGCACCACGTTCCCGTTGTGAACGAGGCAATCACGTGCCCGTCCCGCTCACGTCCCGTCCGAGGTATTTTCCCGTCACGTATGCAGCGGCCTTTATACGACCGTAGAGTGAGAATCTCACTCTACGAATACGACATTGTGTTGACGCTGTCACCCAAACTTCAACTTGTCATTTGTCATTTGACAATTTCTAGTTTAATGCTTGTGTACATACGAAAATAATTATTAATTATCTTATTTCTAATATTTTTGGGTTACTCTATATTTAATTCTAATTTGTTTTGATAATTTTATAAATGTTGCATTAGGTTCTAGTTATTTCCACCTAATTAGCTACCACTTACACAAAAATGTCTGAAAAAGATAAATCGAAAGCAAACAACCAAACAAAACACATCCCAAAAGATGCTCAAGTGATTATGTCTATCATGAAAGAAGTTGGTATCACAGACTATGAGCCCCGAGTGGTCAATCAGCTCTTAGAATTCACCTTCAGATATGTAACTTCTGTGTTGGACGACGCGCGCGTTTTTGCTAATCACGCTAAGAAAAAGACAATAGATCTAGATGATGTTAGACTTGCTGTGCAGATGCAATTGGATAAGTCCTTCACGAGTCCGCCGCCCAGAGAAGTGTTGCTGGAACTCGCTAGAGTTAAGAATGTTAATCCACTCCCTTTGATCAAACCACATTGTGGCTTGAGATTGCCACCTGACCGGTAAGCTATGAGTAAATGAATATTTCAGATTAATAAAAGAATCACATTTGATATATCATTACAAAGATCTTGTATGATGCTGAAGAAATGCAACCCCATTTCAAGTTAATTGATCTCACACTATAATAAAATGCTTTCGAAAGATAGATTTTGCATATTAATTTACTGTAATACTGAGCCAAAGAAAACTTATATCTATTTATTTCCAAATGTATTTTACAAATATTACCATTTTCAGTTACTGCCTATCAGCCTGCAATTACCGTCTAAAATCAGTCACAAAGAAGACAACAGCCAAGCCCCCAGTCCCCACTACTCCCACAATCAAAACTGTCACCGCTCCCAAATCCTCACAGAATGTTGTTGTGAAGAGACCCCCGGGGGCCATCGTTAACGTCAGCACTAAGGCAGCTCCAAAACCTGTCCTTAAATTTACTTCTGGGAGTAAGGTAAGCTATTCCATTAACAACAAAAACTATCAAAATTAAAAAATTTCAATAATCAACCATGGAAAAAGTAACAGTATGATATACTGTATAAATAAATATAACAGTAAATAACATTTCTAGTTTACGAAAATTTTAAAAGCATTGTAAAATTGTTAATGAACCTAGCTCTTCCTTATTACTTTGCTCATTACCACAGACTAACTACCAATTATTGTGCCTAAGTGTAAGTTATACTTAAAACATGTTTTTTTCATTCAATAGGTAGTGGCCAAGCCAGCAGTGCGTGTGACTGCTGGTCCTCCGCAACAGAACCCAGTTAAAATGGAGATCGATGAAATTTCACAGAAAAGAAAGAGGGAAGATGACGACTATGATATGTAGATTTATTTAGTTTAAGAGCAATTAAAGTACTTTTTTTCAAGATTTGGTTTTCATTTTTACCCAATTTTCCTATACGAAATCTAACATTAGTCTTTAGTAAAATGCAATGAATAAATTGTACTGGTAAAATTTTGAAATGTGAATGTAGTATGGTACAGTAAACCTATTGGCTAGTATATTATTATTAGTCTGTGCTATTGGATTGAATTTAAACTACTTGTAAAATTTTACTGCACACATAAATTTCATAAAAATCAACCCAGTCAGTTCTAGGAATTCAGTTGCATACATTGCTTCTTGCTAATTTAAAACTTGTATGAGTACATAATATATATTTTAATTCTAATGTTTTTACAATAGAAAAGCATTCAATTTAATAATAGGGGTAATTTATGCAAAAAGACACTAATAACCCACTGGGGAAATAAATAAAACAACTAATTTATAAAATTAAATATTTAATACAACACTTTCAAAAATACATCATAATATCTCCGCTTATCTATAAATGTTCAAAAAACTGTATAATCATTGTAAAAACTATTTATTTCTTCTGTATAATCTCTTTATAAATACTCTATTTCTTTTCATATTTGTAGAAACCTTCCCCAGTCTTGACTCCAAGCTTGCCTTCAGCGACCAATTTGTTCATAATAGCGATAGGTTTGAACAAGGCTTGGTCCGGGAACTTTTTGTGCCAACCATCGAGGATGAATTTGGTGGTATCTAATCCCACATAGTCTACCAATTCGATAGGACCCATGGGATAGCCCGCTCCTAGCTTCATAGCCACGTCTATGTCACGGGCGGAAGCGTCACCTGTTGAGATAACAATTATTTCATGTTTTAGAAATTAAAGATTTCAATGGATTTAAAACACGATTTGTTCATTATAATATTACTATCTTTCCGCCCGGAGCTTCGCCCGCATTTTGAAAGAAAAACCCGCATAGTTCCCGTTCCCGGGGGATGTCTGGAATAAAAGCTATCCTATATGTAAATCTTAGTTACCCTCTATGTGTGCTAAATTTCATTGTAATCGGTTCATTTGTATTTGCATGAAAGAGTAACAAACATACACACACATCCACCTTCACAAACTTTCGCATTTAATATTTATAATATTAGTAGGAAGGATTTAAATGTTCAATACGCAGCCTTATCACTTATAAGCAATATCTGCCAGACATTGTATAGGTTTTGTTTTATGAATTAGGTGGTGTTTAAATAAAATTAAAACAGAAAAAATATAAGACCAACCTCTCTCCAACAACCTTAAAGCCTCAGCCATATACGGCACAAGCAGTCTATTCACAATGAACCCAGGTGTATCCTTGCAAGCTACACACGTCTTGCCCACTGACTTGCCCCATTGCATCATTGTATTGTATGTGGTGTCTGAGGTCTCACTGCCTCGGACTACTTCGAGGAGACGCATTACGGGGACGGGGTTGAAGAAATGGAGGCCACCGAATCTGTAATTAATAAGTATTATATATAATCTTACTATCTGTGCCCCGCGGTTTTACCCGCAGTGCTCCACTCCTGTTGGTCTTAGCAAGATGATATATAGCCTTCCTCGATGGGCTATCTAACACCGAACATATTTTTCAAATCGGACCAGCATTTCCCAAGATTAGCGCGTTCAAACAAACTCTTCAGCTTTATAATATAGATTTGTTAGTGTTGTTGTTGTTGTTGTATAGATTTGTTATTTAATAAAATCCAACATACTTATCCTTCCTCTTCACAATGGACGCAATTTCATTGATTGATAATGATGAGGTGTTTGATGCAAATATAGTGTGGTCTGGGGCAGCCTATAAAAACGAAAGGGTAGTTGCATAAAAAATATGTAACACTGCAAAAAAGAAATAGGTAGGTACTTACAAAAAAATAATTGATTTTTTTTTAATAATTTCCACCAAACCATCTTTAAAATACACAGAGGAATCAATATACATAAATGAATACCAAGTTCCCTACTCAGTACATCTCTTAATTATAAGAATAAGATTTAAAATACTTATTGCATAACAGTAAACTTCAAGCAGATTGTACATATGATCATAATCAGTAACAGAATCATCTATAAGTACACTTAATTAAAATATATATGAAAATAACAGTATTTTAAAGTCAAATAACAATATACTCACGCTATCAAGTTTCTGGAAAAGTGTGTGTTTAACATCAATATTCTCAACAATGGCTTCAATCACCAAATCCGTGCCCTGTACCGCACTAACAGGGTCTGTGGAAGTCTTAATTCTGGCAAACGACTCAGTCATAAACTTCTCAGCCTCTTGAGGATTATCTTTGTATATTTTCTTGGCAACTTTGCCGAGGCTGTTCTGAATTGACTTTTGGGATTTGGCTAAAACATCCGAGTTTACATCTACTAAGGTTACATTTTGGCCAGCTTGTGCTGTTATCTGTGAAAAAAAAGCATAATTAATTATTTTAATTTTAGATTGATAGCATTATTCTTAAAATTTCACAGATGTGGTGGAATTTGAACCCGTGTCCTACACCAATGACTCTGATATTACTCAATACACATTTTACAGATCTAATGAATCAATTAAAAAACATATTAAGAAACGGGGAAGAAAAGAAGACAAAATAAATATTTCTGTATGGCCAAACTAGTAGTACTGTAGTCACATCCAAGAAAATAATTATTTATTAATGAATTACATAATTAAAAAACATTTAAATCAATTCAATTTGTTTTATAAATGGCAGTATAAACGGAACAAATAAATAATAAAAAAACAACAGGTGTCAAGAGAGTTTAAAATGTGGGTATTTTAAATTTTTATTTTTTTAATAGAGAGGTTTATGGTTCCTAATTAAAATGAAAATATTTAAATACCTGGGCAATTCCTGATCCCATCAATCCACCTCCTATAACGGTAACATTTTTAATTGCACTTTGAACAGCTGAGGAACTTGAAAAGTTCCTAGCGATTATTCCAAATTGAATCATTTTATAAAGTTATTAAAATACGAATAGATTTACTATAAAAACTTAACCGATCAAACAAACCGGTTTTACTGAGTACTGTATTTTAAACAGGAAAAAATACAAAAAAAAAAACTTTTAAATTTAAATTAATTCCAAACTCCAAAGTTCAATTTCTAATCTTTGACAATCGGAAGTTGGATTAAAAACAAGTGAGTGCCACTGCCAAGTGCCAGCGCTGCACTATGTCAATTGTCAATAGACAATATTACCAGCAAAATAACATTATCTATGGCCAAATTTGCATGACATGAAAATCTATACACCCTTTATACACCATAATTGAATTGGAGTGTCTGTTTGTAACATTAAATTATCCCCTTCATAAATGAATGCGTGGATGTATACTGGATGTATATTATGTCGTACGTAGGCTATGTTCGCCATTCAAATTAATTTGGCCGTTGGCGCTTCTACAATGCGCTTCTATAATTTATTATTTCTTTTTCTTCGGTAGATGCTGTTATATTGTAGATGAAACAAACCAAAACAATTCGCTATATTTGCAGGATTTTAATTAAACGTATAAAAAGTATCGCTGGTGGACCCTTGATCTGTGATTGACAGAATTTAACAAATAATATAGCTACACCCCGTTTTCCAATTACAGCACTAGAGCGCATTATGCGGCATAATGCTTAACGTTGAATGTTCCAACTACAGCAACGCTTCGCACAATCGAGCACTAAAAAAAGTAATGCGCGTGAATTGATGCGTGCAATCGATTTATCGTTAGTTATTAATTGTTGGAAAAAATTTTAAAGCTTTCGTTTCATTGTAGTTTTTTCGAAATACCTAATCAAAGTTAATTCAAATTGTACAAACACAACATTGGTACAAACATTGAAAAAAATTTTAATGAAATAATCAAAATCCAAATTACTTGAAATAACCGTAAATATTTTTCAACCAATTATTATGTATACCACTATAATTACACATTAATGAGGTTATTGCTAACTCTATGAATATTTTTTTTTTCAACACTGAACTCGCAACCTGCTGGTGCGTTTCACGTTCCAATTAAGCATCAGCATAATTCGGCATTGTGCGGCATTGAGTCGCATTATGCTCTGTAATTGGAAAACGGGGACAGACATTTGACTTGATTTGACATTGAAATTTGAGTCTATGACATCTGACTAATATATAGTTATCTGTGCTATGACATAACATACCAATATGACATGTAAATATAAATATAAATCGAATTCTTGAAATTTATGATTTATTTTTTGTGATAAACAATACCTTATCTTTAAATTGTGTTATCAAAAATATAGCGATAGGAATGTGGTATCTTCACTGATATAATGGGGATCAACACTTTATTTACGGCAGGTAAGATAAAGCCCTACCTACAAGTTATCTAATTTATCAACGTTTTTCGCGCTGTGCCTACTCAATAGGTACTTGTAGAGCCGGTGCAAGTTCCCGGCAACTTTCTCGTCATTTGCCGAGCTCCGTCGCGTTGATAACACGTTATAATGAATAAATTAGTGGGTTTAACTAGAAATTTTTCTAGTTCCTCTTCATTAAATGCAATCAAAACTGTTACTGTGGTAGGTGGCGGGCTTATGGGCAGTGGAATAGCGCAGGTAAGTTTTTACTTAATATTTTTAAATAGGTAATCAACCAAGAGTTCACCTAGATCAGTAAGTACCTAGGTCTGTATATTTTATTTACTGGTTGTTTCCATTATCCATACAATATTTATAGATCTACTAGAAAACATAAATGTAACTGTTGTGTTAATGAAAGTCAAGGAACTCAAGGGGTCAAAGGTTAAATTTGCATTTGAACACAATGAATATTAATTAATATGCTAGATACTGATTATGCAGTGCTTAATGAAAAAGTAATATTGGGTTCTTAAATTCAATAATTTTCTTTATTTTATTTCTATATTATAATCCAGTACAAAGATATTTCTTCACAGGTTTCAGCACAAGCCGGTCAAAATGTAACACTAGTAGATTTAAGCCCAGATATATTGCAAAAGAGTCAAAAGTCAATTGAAAATAACTTGAGGAGAGTTGCAAAGAAGATCCACAAGGATGATGCGAGTAAAATTGATAATTATGTCAAGGAATCATTTGATAGAATCAAAGTGTCCACTAAAGTTGAAGATGGCGTGAACGCAGATCTCATTATTGAGGCCATTGTTGAGAAATTGGATATTAAACAGCAATTGTTTAATAAACTTGATGAGGTAATACATATTATATCTAAGAAAAATAATTTCTATATCAAACCTAAGTAGAGATAAACTACGATAACATGGCGCGCCCCTCGAAAATTCAAAACGTTTGAAAGTATTTCTGAAAGTATTTACAATGCACCACCAAGATTC
The DNA here is from genome assembly GCA_907164685.1 of Colias eurytheme. Lineage (NCBI taxonomy): Eukaryota > Metazoa > Arthropoda > Insecta > Lepidoptera > Pieridae > Colias > Colias eurytheme. The sequence continues at coordinate 14,749 of CAJQZN010041971.1, read as the reverse complement.
ACACCGCCTCCTCGGTACAGTGGTTGACGCGTGAGCGTAGAACCGAGGGGTCCTGGGTTCGATTCCCGGTGGAGACGAAAAAAAAAATGTCTCGGTCTGGCAGGACACAGAAGGCTGATCACCTACTTGTCCCTAAAGAAAAATCGATCAGTGAAACAGATGTATGAATAATACATCTGCCCCCTACCCCACTACGGGGACACGTCGGGACTTCACACCAAGATTCACAACACATGTGTGTGTAATGAGACGGCTGTCACACAAAAACAAATCCACGGATTTGTTGCTCGACTAGTCACGCTCTAATCGCTCATTATTATTAGTAATGGCGCTGCACTGACGTATTCTATGAAAACGACACGTGCGTTGTCTTGGGCGCTCGGCAACTTATGATTAGTTGACCAACAAATCTGGACGTAAAGTACTAAAGACGAATACGTACAACTACATACAAACTCCTTCGTAAGGATGTCACTACACACATTGAAACAGTAATTTGGAGGGGCGCGCCATGTTATCGTAGTTTATCTCTACATAATGTATTAATTATTATTAAAAAGAATATTAAACTTACTGTTATTTATCGACTGATAGTGTGTACAGGCACACCATGCAAAAGAATGATTTGTTTACTTATATAATATAAAGGAGGATTTTACCATTACTGTACTTATAAGATTAAGTATTGAAATAAATTTTAATTAATTATACAAATAAAACAAAGAACTTAATGGTCAAATATTTCTGCCACACTCAACAAAAACAATGATTAATAATGACTTAACTAAATCCGTTTTATAAGTCTACATAAATTTAAATTACGTATAAAATTGTATGCAAATTCATTTGTAATAATTTTTAGCTAGCTCCGCAGCACACAATTCTGGCTACAAATACATCTTCAATATCCATCAATGAAATTGGTGCTGGAATTAAGAGGAAAGACAGGTGAGATATATAGTTATAAATAGCTTCAGCACATCCTAGAGTCGCTATATCCAATTGAATTCTAGTTTGTAGTAGTAGTTCAAATTTGAAAATCCAGATCCATTTTCCTGTCTTGTTCATTAAAAAATCTTATTAGTCATATATTTTCAACATAAAATAGGATGTATTCATGCCTTAATCTCTGTCTTCCTGAACTAATTCAATCAACGAATATATTATATTTCTACCATCTTTAATAATATATGTATTATATTTCTACCATTTTTCTCAGCTATAGAAAATGCATGTGCAAAATTAACAAATTCTAAGTTCACCATATGAGTTAGACTTTCAAATACACACCAGTATGATGATTGTTAGCAAAAAAAGACCATTTTCAGATTTGGCGGTCTCCATTTCTTCAACCCCGTCCCAGTGATGCGTCTTCTAGAAGTAATTAAAGGCGACCATATTTCTGAAGAGACTTACCAAGCTATGATGGAGTGGGGAAAGTCAGTGGGCAAGACTTGTATCACTTGTAAAGATACACCCGGCTTTGTTGTGAATAGATTACTGGGTCCATACAGTGCAGAGGCTTTGAGGATGTATGAGAGAGGTATATTTCATGTAATATTGTTGTAATATATGGTATAAAGGGGTGATTTTTGGTAATAGATGGTATCTATGTGGTTATAGATGTATGATGTAGTGGTTATAGATGGTATATCTGGTAATTTGTGGTGGATATTACATAATTAGGTATGGAGTTATAATGGGGTGTAATGGGATGATGTTTGGTAATAAGTAGTATAAAACGGTAATAAATAGTTACAAATGTAATAAGTGATTTAATAAGTGGTTGGTGTAATAAATGTTTTTATGTGGGTTCCAAACATAGTTTGTCAAGATACCGCTTTTTCTTCGAAAGCTTACTTATAATGTTGATTAATATTCTCGGAAATAATTATCTAAAAGTCTCATGTTAATTGGAATTTGGGTATTTAATATATTGAATATTTACGTTATATAAAATTATAATTATTATTGCATGGGTGTTATGCTAATTAAGATTGTGCGTGCTACATTAAACTTATGCCTATTTATGTATGTAAGTATTTATGGTTCACTTCCTTTATATTTTAGTTGTATACATATTGTGTTAATTAATGGCTTCCTTCTTGTATCCTATCCTACTAATATTATAAATGCGAAAGTTTGTGAGGATGTGTGTGCGTGTGTGTGTGTGTTTGTTACTCTTTCACGCAAATACTACTGAACCGATTACAATGAAATTTAGCACACATATAGAGGGTAACTAACTTAAAATCTAACTGCCAGGATGCCAGAGTTCATCTCAATCATATCCGTTGCTTTTTGCGTTTTACGTGTTTATCTTATATAAAGAATATGCCATCTATATTCACTATTTACTTTTCATGGAACATTTCAGGTGACGCTTCCAAAGAGGACATTGATATAGGCATGAAGTTAGGCGCAGGCTATCCCATGGGACCGCTAGAACTAGCCGACTACACCGGTCTGGATACTAATAAATTCGTTCTTCAGGTCTTGTATGAAAAGACCAAAGATCCAGTGTTCAAACCTATTCCGTTGTTGGACAAAATGGTAGCTGAGGGCAAATTGGGAATCAAAAGTGGGGAGGGATTCTATAAGTATAAGAAGTAATCAATTGTATAATAATTGTCAAAATTGTATACTTACTTAATGTTGAATTGATTTGATCAAGATATATTTTTCCAAAATTAGCTAGTTATAAGAAATGAAATGATTAAAGCTCTTATTTTTGTAAGACTGTTTTGTATTTATACTTATTGGATTTTTACAGTTTATAATAAACGTTTTAAAATTATAACTGTTACTTTTATTTCGTACCCAACTATGCATTTATGTTATGTCTTTCCTGTTAATGTATGATACTGAATGTAAATATACTTATTTACATAATCAATAATGAATAGGACCGAATCCAATTATCACATCATGACGTATTCGATAAAAATAGGTATATCGTTATCATAAGCACCTGACGCATTACATAATTAGATATAATATAATCGCATTTTAAATAAAAACTAATGAGAAATGAGCCTGACATTGAATACTAAGAAATAATAAGTACACTACAGGATCCCAAATAAATCCCAAAAATTATATGTTCAGAAACTAAGCATATCTTCGTTAGGAGCTAAGCGAAGTAACCTACTTGAGATCGCAAAAACATTTTTTTTGTTTTAAAATGATGATGAGAACTCTATTAACATAAAACTTGGTACATTATCTCTTAACTTTAATTCCGCCGGCAACCAACCGACCGCGACTTTAAAGGGCATAACAAGTAAAATATTTATAGTTATTCCGATCCTTACAGAGGTGACAAAACTCCACGTAATCGAAGATCCCTACTAAAATCATGTGTTTTCCTTTAAAATTATATTCTAGGGGATGCATCAGCTGAAGACATCGATACAGCCATGAAGTTAGGCGCAGGTTATCCCATGGGCCCCCTGGAACTATCAGACTTCACTGGCTTAGACAATAAAAAGGCTATTCTAGCTGTAATGTTGGAAAAAACTGGCAACACAGTGTTTGAATCTATACCGTTGTTGAATAAATTAGTTGAAGAGGGTAAACTTGGCAGAAAATCAGGGGAGGGTATATATAAATATGAATGAATTTAAATCGAATATTATGTAACTGGTGTAATCTCATAGATTTTGATTGTTAATTAAATGATCAGCGCTAGTTTGTGTTTTTTTTAATTACCCTGTTAAATAACTGTTTACATAAGAAATAAGAATATTTGGGTTTCACGCCGATAAGATTAACAAGTATTCTTTGAAATAAATTGTAAACCTTTAACATAACGAATCTTATACCTATATCTGTATCGTGGGTACTTATTGCCGCCGATATACCTACGATAATAAAATATTAAATAATGGTTAATATACCTATATCATGAATAAATAACAAAACTTACCATACTTGACGTATTTAATAAATAGGTGCAATCTTTCGCATTAAAAAAACGATGTTTAATTATCTCTAACAATAACACACAAATAAGTACCTAACTAATTAATTTAATTATATGATTTTTACTTTAACTTTATTTTAATAAAACTCTTTATATCTGCATCGAGTCAAAAAATTTAGTCATGGGAGGATAAATTAAGTTCACAAACACATATTTTATAATCATACTTACATGAACATTGAGGATCGTTTCTCTTTTGAGACAGTCGTGCAGACATTGAATTATTTTGTAAGTGAACTATAAAGCCGATCCCTCGTGCCTCCCTCAACTTTAATCATTAATGTCGATTCTTTAAGTTGACTGTTGAGTCCTTTCAAGGACGATCCCATAATTTTCATAGTGCCCGAGATAAGTACTATTCTCAAAATAGGAAAAATGAGCCGTACCTTATTCAAATCATAAAAATAACGTACCTACTTGAGGTCTTTTAAAAATCAACATATATATATAATTATTGTAGCAAAAAAAGTATGATATCAGCAACATTTTTATGAACAACACGTGAATATGAATAATATTGATTATAAAATGCGAATATGGTGTTGTAAATTTGATAAGACGATTGATTTGTGTGAGATAAGATAAATAGTTCTTATTGGAAATCTTTACTTGGTCAGTACGCTTCACATTGTTAATTTCGCTCGTTCATTGCTTTTGTTTTGTGGTCAAGGTTTGTTGTTTTTTAATCACTTTTGTTTTTCAGTGTACTTAAAAACTGCGATATTATTAAAATCGCAGCTAAAAATTAGTCGTTCTCTTTTGTAAGGGATGCACTGATATAATATATTTCTGCTTACCTATATTGTATTTTGTAATATGTCGTTATTTTTAATTAAGTTTGCTATCCATATTGATGTTTCTTTGTAACATAATAGAAAAACGTGTTTTATATTATGTTTACTAGCGGTCCGCCCCTTCTTCGCCCGTGGTACATATTTACGTTTTCTCTACATAAAAACCATCCTCGTACTTCAAGGAATATAATAAAAAAAGAATTATCGAAATCGGTTCAGCCGTTCTCGAGTTATGCGCTTACCAACACATTTTGCGATTCATTTTTATATATAAGAATTATCATTTAGATGTCCATTATTTAAATTTATAAAATGTTGTGTGATAAGTGATTAGTTTAATTATTAGTTAATTCTATCCTACTCACCAAATATTGTGAATTATTTATTTTACCTGCGATGATACATCTTTCGTTATTCATTTACGTATTATATTCGTCATGAATATGAACATGAATTCCTAAATAACAACGGATTCATTGGGATTTCTAACTCGTACCTTGAATGATTCTTTCTGTATTATTCTACTCTTTGGACTATTTTGTTTTGTCTGTCGCGTGTGTGTTGCACATTTGAATATTAATATTATAGTTTGAAATCGTGTTTTTGACACCATTCATTAATGATAACTGCGTCGTTTTTATGCGGGTATTGTAAAGTGATTGTAAAAACCGAACGTCACGCTATATCTTTGTTTTGCTTGTGAAATAACGACTGTATTGTTTTTGGGCGATTCTTTTTTGGTGTTTGGCGTGGATTAAAGTATAATTTGTTGTTTTAGGTAATCTGCTAAATGAGTGATGTATCCCAACGAACGAAGGAACGGATACCACCGAGGCGACAGAGGTCCATTTGTCAGGTAAGTAACGTACTGTTTTTTTAAGAGTTTTTTTGGTATAAGAACAATATTTTTGAGTTGAATTATTTTAGGTAGGTATACATTTTTTACTTAAAATAATTAATTGGCATTATTTTGAGGATTAAAATGTCCCTTAAAAACATAGGTCGAGTAGGAACGGTTTGTTTCACTTTTTTGTATTTTAGTATCATAAATGTGAAATAAATTAGTTAAAAACAATAGTTTATCCATGTAGGGCCAATAGGAACATTGTGCGTTGTTTTTGTTTGTTGTCACTAGAATTAATTAAAAATCAGTTTGACGCATTGGCTTTTTCCTTCGCAATATAAATTATAGGTACCTAACTAATAGGAGATTAATTACGAAGGATCGATGTTATTTTTCAGTTAGTGTTGTCAACAATACATATGACGCAAAAAATCCATATAATATTTACCAAATATATTTAAAATCTATATATTTATTACCTAAGGTGCATTACAACCTGCGCCCGCGCAACGACGAGATGACGGCCAAGCCGCTCATCCCGCCGACAGCATCTGTGGAGCTGCAGAAGTACAGCCAGCAAGTCGCAGGCCACAAGGGAACGGATAGCGATACTAAATATTTGGGTGAGTTTTTCTAACATATGGAAATCAAGTTTTATGTACGTGATACGTCCTATTAATTAAATTATGACGAACGCGAAGTTGGTATGAGGTACTATTTATTAGATAGGTATGGGCATTAAAGAGAATTGAACCAAATACAAAGGGCTACCTATTACTTTTTCGCTTTTCTGCGATCATACGATAGGATAATTATTAAAAAAAATAATAAAAAAATATATAGGTTGCTTTGAGGTCATTAATTTGCCAAACCAATGGGTAGGAAGTAGAGAAGTTATAATACGAATATGTCTGTTTGTCTGAAAAGATATCTACCAAGATCTTGAAAAGGACATGGTCATGAAAACAAAACACTTCATTAATAAGCCTTTAGAAGAATGTAGCGGATGTGTTTTCAAGTAGTAGATTATATTTATTATATTTGTGACTAAGTATATAATATTATATAGGTACCTTCGCAAATTATAGATTGTATCTTAATTCTAGTTAATCATTGATTACAACTTACGGATCAAAATTATTTTTTGAGCCAACAATAGAGATAAATCTTTTATTTGTGTAGCGGAAAGATACGTAATCTACTCAACCGATTGACTCATAATACTCCAATAAACTTCGGTGTGTGCCGAGCACGTGTCAGAAGAGAATATTCTTTGGCAAGATTCAAAGATAACAAAATCGTCGCCTTACTCCATGACGTGATAGTATTGCCATCACGCGACTTTAAATTTTGCTCTCAAGAAGCCTTTTTTAGAAGAACACTTCAAATATACAATTTAGCACCTCTATTATTAGCATAAATGCTGTACAGGTCTACTCCAATGTAATGATGGAACAGTTCTCAAACCAATACTCAAGGAATGCCAGCAACGGGAAGTAGACTTCTACAAGACCGTCTTCTCTTCCCGCGACGAGGATCTGGTGGAACTTCGGAAGTATGTGCCGAAGTTCTTCGGAAGTAAGAAGTTCACGTACAATGGCTTCGAGCAGGAGTATATTATCATGGAGGATCTTACAGTTGGCATGCTGGAGCCGTGTATCATGGATGTTAAGATTGGTGAGTTTTTTGGGCAGAATTTGAGATTTTTTTTGGTTATGAATGTGGTAGGACAGTTCTCTGACATCGTTATTATTATAAAAGAAAAAAAATTGTAAGATTGGTATGATTTAAAATGACTACCATTCTCTCAACAACAAAGTTTCTGGTTGGTCAGGTAGTCAATACACTTCATGACAAAATAGACATCTTTCACAGTCCAGTAATAGATTTTTTTATTTGTGATAGGCATTTTAATTTTTTACTATTAGTATTGACCCTCACCATAAATCTATATCAACACCAGCAAAAAACCCATGTACATACTTTAATTTACTTGTTGAAATTAGCCTTTTTAAACTAGCTTACATTTAAACCGCAATACTCAACTCCAAAAACATCACGTCATATCGTCTTGACAGGCAAGCGAACTTGGGACCCATTCGCGTCCGAAGACAAAATAGCCCGCGAACGCAGCAAATACGCTGCTTGCAAATCTCAGTGGGGCTTCTGCATCCCCGGGTACTGCGTGCGGCGCCTGGACAGCGGCCGCCTGCTGCGGTACGGCAAGGACGCGGGGAAGAGACTGCGCGGGCACATGGTCACCGCCGGTGAGACACACGCACTTGTTTTTTGAAGTGAAACTTCTTTATCGGGGTTGGAAAAAAATTTAGTGTAACAATTTTTCGTTACGCGTGACATTTTTCCGTTACGCACCATCTTTTTCTTATCCTTACCACGCGTGATTCGACGTATTTCTGTAAAGTTACATATAGTAAATTATTTTTTGAAAAATAAGGTCCAAAAGAAGTTTTACTTCTTACGTGTGTACACTAGTACACGCACAAATTTTTTTTCAATACTACATTGGTTGCTCGGGTTGCTTGTAAGAAATTGCTTGAAGCAATAAAGCCGACCTTTGCATCAAATGTCCTGTTTTTCATGTAAAATTTGTATGTATTTTATGTTTTGTATTGTAAAGATTATAATTAAATAAACACACTTCTTTTTTTTATATTATAATTAAATAAACGACGATTATAATTAAATAAACGCGCTTCATTATGTTTCTAATGCTATCAACGAAATCCAGTGATAAAAACAAAAAGCAACCCGAGTGAAAATTTTACTATAAATTATTTTTTGGCGCCATTTTTTTGATGTACCGAGTTTTACTGACAAGACTAAGACGATTTTTGATACCGCTAACATAAAAAATACGATAAGCCGTTTAGGTTCAAACTTCAAGACAGACAAAAACATAACCTTCCTTCTGTCACAGTCGGATAAAAACAACGAAACTATTTGTATTTATAAGATTATTACAATTTCAGCGATAAAAAACTACCTCAACGGTCTGGGGGCCCGGTTATGCCGTGCGTTAATCCTACAATTCCTTTCGTCTCTATGGGCGCTACAGAAATGGGCCGCGAGACAAACGGCCGTGAAGTTATATTCAGCTTCCTTGTTGCTGGCGTATGATGCTGCTAAACTGAGGGAGTGCTGTGGGGATGTGGCTACCGGGTAAGCTAAAAAGAAGTCTAGTAGAATAAATGAATGGATGAGTTTGAAAGAATTAAATATCTAAGAGAGTATGGAACTAATTAAGTGTAAAATTAAGACATGTGTGAGTTTTTCATTAAAAATTTTGAAAAATTTTGTAAAGTAAAATTATGAAGGTAGTCAATGAAAAGAAATTGTATGTAATGTCAAAAATAACGAAAAAATATTCTCCAGACCATATAATAAAAAAGCTTTCCCTTTATTTTGTATATTACATAAGAAAATACGGAGAATTTATTAAAACATCAAAGCACCATTTGAGTGGCAATTTATTAGCCAACAATAATTATTATTACTTGATAAATAGGAGTAATAAACAAGGATTAGATAAAAATACACCTTCCGCATATAACTACTGCAATACCTATAGATAGCTATTTAGCTAATTCTAATATTTTTATTTATTTTATAATTTCGCTCCTTTTTAGATAAATTTCTAAGGTATCAATACATAATACCTTTATTTGTACCATAAAAACGGGAAAAAATTAAGGCGTTTACAAAGAAACAACTTTCATTCGAATTTTTCGTCTCAAAAATAAAAAAATTATAAAACTAAATTATAAATATTCCACATTCCAGATCGAAAATAAAATGCCGTCCATCAGAACCGATAGGGCGCCGCAAATCCATCCATTCAATAAGCCCCGTAGCAGGATCCAACTTCAGCGGACAGATCTCATCCAAAGGCCCTGTTTATAAGAAACTAAGCTCCGTTCCCTTAAGCCCCATGAACAGCAGAACCACCTTCTCACCCCCACCACCCATAACCTCACCCTGGACAGAAGCCCTGGACAAACTAAACCATAACCACTCCTTCGAGAACAACTATGAAGACAAATTGTGTAAAATAAAGATGAATTATCGAGCTCAATTGGACCAATTATCTCAAGAGACGCCTGCACCTAATCCGTGGGGATCCGTCAAAGTGATTGACTTTGCTCATGCGTTCTTTAATGAAGAGGAAAAATCAGTGGATTGCAATTTTAAAGAAGGTTTGGATAATTTTGTAAGTATATTTGAAAATCTGTTGAGAGAAACGGACGATCAGGTTTTTTGATTGTTCGTTTGTTGCTGAAGTATTATTATTTAAGTGTTATGAATTGTTAGTATATTTTGATATAAATGTATATAAGAATACAAAATTAAAGTTAATTTCTATAGTTTTACTTGTGTTACTAAATAGTTAAACATGTTATCCATATGTTATAAATAAGTTTAAGTATTTTTCGTAAATTTTGAAGAACAAATATATCTTATTCAAAAATACATACATATCTTAATCTTAAAAATGGTAAAATATCGAAAAATGTAACAAGTTATATTGTAAATAATAGATATATAGTGTGTATTATTAGTAATATAATGTGGAAATTGTCCATTGGTCATCCTTAAAATTTTACGTTATTTTGTTAGAAGTTTCATTGTTGGTACTAACTTGTAGCGTGTAAGCAAAATTTTATATTAGAGACATAAAATTTTTAATTGTTATTATAAAAGCTCAAATGTGTAAAATGATTATATTATTATAGTTGTACATTAGATAGCATAGTTTATTTTTGTAATAATTAATAAAATGTACTTAAAGGTAAAATGAAATACAGATATCGCTTTCGCATTATAAATATTTTATTTCAAAATCAGCCAAAATTATTCTCCCAAATAAAATGATTCTATAAACTTAAATATACAGTCTAGTACGAAAACGTGGTTCATTTGCTCTAAATGGTAAGTGCTAGTAACAATTGCTTTTTATATGTAATACATATTACAATTTTAGATATTTTTATAATCACAATTACATATATATATATATATAATAAATTACTGCCAGCAGCAATGTAACCTGCGAGTATGAGGACATTATATAGTACTAGATATATTTTAAATTTTATAGTACACATTTAAAACATTTTTGATTACCTATATTTTTGTGCACCAAAAGAAATTGATAAATTTTGAAAAGTTTTAGTGGTCATTACTATGTTAGCCTCAAATATAAGTTGCCTAAGTTAATAGGTTTTAATTCTTTGCCTTACGCATATTATAACATATTGTTACAGAACTATTTCATTGTTTTTCAATCAGACAAAATTAACGATAAAAATTGAACTAATGCAAACTATTTTCAACACCCAAAATATTAACAACAAAAAAGCAAAAAAAAAAATTGCACAGAATTGTGATTAACTTCGAAAATTCTTTGTTTTGGTCAAAAACTGTACAAAAATGTTGCTACAATATCAAATGAACACCACTTAGAGCACAATACTCGATGTAGACGACATACAATGTTGAATAATAGACAATTTTAACAGAAGTATCAAAACTTCTACAAAAATACCCATGAGGGATCGTTCCAAATCAACATTAGAGTGAATATTAGGCTGGCGACACGCGAGCGACGACAACAAAACGCTTCGTCGCACGCGTCTCGCACATTGTACATAATCACACCGACCACAGAAAATAAAGCATTAATCTATGCATTACAATATTCAACGGAAAAATATAGAAACCGTACAAACTAGCACAAAGCACCTCAACTAAGGTCATAACCGGAGTATTTATTTATATTTATTAATATTTATATATTTTTTTGATAATTTTTTTTTCATTAATTATATTTAATTACGAAAACAAACACACAAATGGCATTATATAACATTTTAAACTTAATTTAGTTATATATCACATTCATTAGGTGCCCCGCCTCGCTGTAATTTTACAAATAAAATCGAGCGAGTGTCTCCCCCCCACTTTCCTTTCCCACCAATTAGTACAAGCAACTAAGAATACGCAAAATGGGTATACACCCCGGGTCGCGCAGGAGTTTTTCAAAGTATTTATAATTCTGAAAATTATTGTACAATATAGAATATAATTATTTGCAAGCAGGGCTTATAGTCTCCAAACATACAAACACATTGCAACCCACACTAAACATGTTTTGTCATTAATCTCTATTTTAGGATATTTTTATAAACTTTTAATAGTTTTTAAACAGATTATAGGTACAATATAACTGGGCTTATAAATCTTCAAACACTGTATGGGTTCTATAGATAACATGTTTCATGTGTGATTACAGCATATTTGTATCATAGTAACATAGCTACACTTCACCAACAAATTAGACATATGGATAAAACCACATGATATTTTAAAACATTCGTCAACAAAATAACCAATGTTTAAACAGCAGTCACTAACATGTCATTTACGGCAAGCATGTTGAAAATTTAAACATCGTTTATTTTACTCAAAAATCGGTTCAAAATACGCAAATCAAAATCAATTGGTGAATTGAACAATTCCGAGTCAACCTTATCATTACGCAACAGTGTATACATGTAGTCGGAAAAACTCCCCAGTGACGTTACAGCTAATATAAACAAACAATGGATATATGTATAATTAGTAACCGTTAGCAATAAGACACTTGACGTTATGACATATCCGTCCATACATACGAGTGCGGTTGTAGACTGGTTTTGAACGGGGAAAGTGTAAAAAAAAATCTTAAAATTCCAAACACAAATTAAAAAAACATTGCTACAATTAAATCATTAAATTAGTCAAAAGATACATACATTTCGTTCCAAAACTCATCTCGACAGGCACTTGAACAGAAATTTGAAGGAACCACCTCGAGGTGGTTTTACACTGAGTGGGTCCGCACTATCACTATCACTATCACTACACAACCGCACACTTTATTATCACTCATATCTTGGGCAGCTTCGGCGCGCTAACGAGCGGGTTTGCGCGCTGCAGGTATAAGTGAGCTCCCGCCTGGAATTATATATGTTTTATTTATTTAGGGTCGATTTTTCAATGCTTGGTTAAAACTTATCCGTCCAATAAAGTATTACACGATAATATTAAAATGTCACGTAAACTGTCAAATACTGGCAATTTGAATACGTTTTTAAAATGGTAGTTTTATGTACATTATTCGACGAATAAGTTTTAACCAAGGATTGAAAAATCAGCCCTAATACAATCAATTAGATACAATAATAAAATAAAGGAAATAAATGAATTTGAATAATAAATTATACTTCACGATGCTGCTATGTGGTGACATAGCAGCATCGTGAAAAAAACACGACCGGTTGGTCGTGTTTTTTTAACCGATTTCAAAAAAAAGGAGGAGGTTATCAACTCGGCCGGTATGTTTTTTTTTTTTTATGTATGTACACCGATTACTCCGAGGTTTCTGAACCGATTTACGTGATTCTTTTTTTGTTCGATGCGGGATGGTGTCGAATTGGTCCCATAAAAATTTTATTTGGATAGGCCCAGTAGTTTTTATTTTATGAGCATTTTTGTCTGTATATTTGTAAATGTTGCAAGTGCAAGTTTGAAGTCGGTTGTTTTTAACGCAGTTATCACTTGTGAAATAATCGCATTAAAAAGCAATAAAAGTGGAACTAGTGAATTGTGTGCTTCATTTGAAATTCTAAACTATAAAAATTATAATTGAATCAAAAATGATGAAAAGGATCGTCACTGCAACTAAATCAAAGGAATCATTATGATAAGTTAAGAATTGAATTAACTATTACCAACAACTGCTTGAAACTTGACAGCAAAGTCACCATATTATAACTTAATTTTATTGACATTACCTAAATTGAATAATCAAGTCCTGTACTTCAAGAGAAATAATATGATAACTAAAGCAAGTTTTTTTTTTATTTCACTTAAATTACAATAACCAACCCACCTTATAATCATACGCACACCCATGCACCTCTGCATATCTATGCGGCGCACAAAACTCGACTCCACACCTACACGTATGCACCGTCGCTATACTCAACCGTTTCTTACAGAACGCGCACCGAATCTTTATCTTTTTCTTCTGTTCTTTCTGTTCTTTTTGTTCATTCTGTTCACGTTGTTCATTCTGTTGACGCTGTTCCTTCTGTTCACGTTGTTCCTTCTGTTCACGCTGTTCCTTTTGTTCTAGTTCCGTGATCTTGTCTATGCGCCGCTGCCGCCGTTCGCTGCCAACTTCCTTGTTCCGTGGGGGTTGTGAGGGTTGTGGGGGTTGGATAGTTGGGGGTTGGTCAGTGTCTAGGCGCTCGTCGCTCAAGTGGAGGTGTTCGCGGTTACGGTGGCGGCTGAGGGCTGGCAGGATTCTGGAATTTGTGATTTTTGGATAGAAATATGTGTTATCACGTTATGGAAATGACGCAGTTCAATCAGCCAAAAAGCAGGCTGTTTATTTTATATTTAATGGCTGATCAAACTAGTTGAATTTAATAAAAATCACGCATAAAATTACATATGTTTTGTGTGTCAAGTTTTACAAATTACCAGTTACAAATACATTTTTTTTTTTATATTATTTACTTCTATTTAACTTTTAATAATAAACATGCTATAAAAAATAAAATCATGTAACTATAAACCGAATAAGAAGAAAATATATAAAGTATCAAAAAAGTAAATAGTCATTCATTCATTCATAAATAGTCATCTTAAAAAAATCACTTTCACTTGATCCTACCCACCTATTTCTCTTCAAGTGCTCCAAATCGGACGTGGACGAAGAGAACAGCGCATCAGACAACGGGGGCGAAGCCCTGGCAGTATGGCGGGCGCTCCGCACGTGCAATGCTGAAGACGAACCCACAGCCCCTGGAGCCAGACTACCGGCCAGTCCTCCGGCTAGTGAGCCAGTAAGTCCCCCGGCTAACGAGCCAGTAAGTCCTCCGGCTAATGAGCCAGTTAACCCTCCGGCTAATGAGCCAGCAAGACTCCCTCCGGCTAGTTGCGAACTAGAGCCAAAACCACGGGCTCGCCAGCCACTCTCGCCAACTACTAGCGGACCTGGAATGTTAAATTATGTTGATAAATAGAAGTCTTTGAAATTTAGGGCCGATTTTTCAATGC
>CAJQZN010041969.1:0-46478 GCA_907164685.1 Colias eurytheme | reverse complement strand
TACATTCATAATACATAATAAACATGTATAATATTACAAAATATTGTATTTGTATAATATTACAAACGTTAACTCTTAAAACTTTATTGTCTAATGATGATTTTTATTTTACAAAATGATACTGAAAAACTCAACGTTCCAAAAGTGATTCTAGAAGAAGGCTAATTGATTTAATAAAAGTTTCAATTTAAAAACTAATTTCATCTAATGCAATATCAAAAAAAATAAAGATATTTCATCTATGGAGACTCAGGAAATAAACACACGTCACTGGTTTTATCTTATCTTATCAAGCTTCTATCTTGTTTTTAGCGATGCTTCTCGTCAGTGCGGAATCCCATAAGTAATAGCAAATTTTATCAATGGAAAATATTTAGTATGACGAAAATGATAAAAAATTACATTGACATACTTTTGTCCATATCTTATTAAACCGCAAATAAAGGTAATATCAACTAATTATTGTACTCAGACAAATATTACTCAATACGTTCCGACTTACGCATCTGAAAAAAGTTAATTTAATAATTCAAAAAATCTCGACATTTTTGAAGACTACTTATAAGAAGAAAATATCTAAGTACCCATCCCATACCCATACCCATCTATTGACTGTTTCTATGAAAAACTTATAATTAAAAAAAGTAAGTAAACGCTAAATATTTTTTATTTCGATATAGAAATCACGAGAGTTTTTGTTTTGGTTGCAAGAGAAATGTTGAGATTTATTTGTGCTTTTCAATATCTGTAGAACGAACGTATTGAATATGTATCTAACAAAGTCCATTTTTGTTATTGGCCAAATTGTCTAGTATGTCATCATACTATTCTGAGCTTCTAGATAAGTTCAGGTCTGTGGTTCAGGTCTTACGATAGCTCTTAATATTTTCTGTCCCAATTGAAATTAATCAATCCACATATCCGGGTGCATGATGGCCTGATTCCTGGCCACAAATCTTTGAAGTTGAATTGAACTTTTGAGTAATTGTAGCGCATAATGGAAATCGGTAAAAATCCATTAAAAGACGTGGTTCCTAGTAATTATGTAGAGAAACATAGTTTGCAGTATAACAGTATAATAATAACTATAACAGTATACAGCTTAAACTTAATTATAAGAATAACTAATCTGTGCTCTTACTTTTATGGCTCTATATATTTCTGAAATACCTAATTCGCGCGTAGAGGACGGTCACCGAAGAATTTATCTATTCCTTTACTTAGCATTTCAGGAATGAGAAAAGCTTATCTTGCTGAGCGCCTTTAAATGTAATATTAGAATCGTTAGCATTAATCGTGAATAAACTCTCAGATTAATTTGAAAGTAAACTCTAGAAAACCCCCAGGATAGAAAATTAAATGCGTTTATGATGACATTTTTGGGAAAAATGGTGAGTCAATAAGCAAAAGTACGCATCACATAAGAGTTACTTAGTTAAATAAAACATCAAAAATTTAGATTTATCTAATGCATCACTACAATAAATATTTTGTAAATGACTATCTTGGGATCTGAAGAGTATTTACAGAGTTTTGTTAATCTGTATTTTTTTATTGTATTTTAATAGAGACCTAATTGCTTTTACGGAGAACTGATTTTAAGGCCAAAATGCAGTGGTTAATTTAATTCTCCCATTTATTACGTATGTAAATAAATGTATCATTACTAATTTATTTCACATGTTCGACAAATTTGTAATGAAACAATATAATATGCGATTTCGGTTTGGTGTTGAGGGATTAAACCCCACCGTAATTTAAAGCTTAGCATCCGACATGTTACCGCGAACTGTTAGCGACTTATGCCCAATTTATTATTCTCATTTGACTTTTAATGCTTGTTACGGCTGGATTATTATGGTAATACTGAATTACTGATAATGTTTGCAATGAACGGGATTCACGCTTTAAATACCGATAGCAGCGCGTGTGTGTTAATGTAATCGTTGGCCAATTATTATAATCACGCACAGTTCATAATACTATAGACGATAGTAAGTTTTAATTCGGTACGGTAAATCTCGTGAGTGTTTTATTATTGGTACTTGTTTTGATGGAAGTCATTTTCAGCCTTCAGACGCGAGTAAAAATAACTCATAACGTCATTACTACGTTTTGAATTCATATTTAAATTTTAAACCGTGCACTGAGCTACTCGTAAACAACACATGCTTGCACTAAAAAAGGTCAACAATCAATCTACTGTTCGCTCATTTGTAGGAAAAATTTACTTCCTATGGTATCCGATCAATTCAATCAATCGATGCATACAGATGTTTCTTAAATTGGTCTTTGATATACGACGCTAAATGTGTAATGGTTGACGTATTCGCACCGCACACACACAAGCCAAAATATCATACGATATGAATTAGCCAATGAGATGGAGCGACGCTGTGGGCTCGCCACCCCACCACCATCGGAATGCATGGTTAGAATGGCACCGGTAAAAATAAACTCGTTCAACAGGACACACATGATGCGAGTTTGAGGCCATTACTAAGAATTAGTTATCAGCTCGTTGATAGTAAAACATATGGTAGGTATTCCATTTCATTCCGTTCAATTAGAGTGGAAGCAATATTACGTGTTGTAAGAGTACGGCGATTGATTTAGAAGAAAGAGAGTATGTTACGGTACGATTCCGTTCAATAAAAATCTCGCTTGAATTTTTCCAATCGCGAGCAAACATGATTGCTCGTGGAGACCACGTGATTACAATTTACAAATGTATAGTGATATGTTTCGATTGTGAACGGCCGCGGCGGCGCGCGATCTCGTACGACGCAATCGAGATAACGAAGTTTAACATAATATAAGCACATGAACAAACAGTGGAAGTAATGGTGATTCAAGGATATTATACATCATCGATCTTTTATACATAATTAATTACCTATATTTTATATGAAAATTTTATGTAAACAGTCTGGTCAACTGAGTAAACGTGTAATAAAAAGATTTTACATAATGGAAAGTCACTTTTTCTGAGGGTAACCTTTCCTGCTTCATATGAGGGTCTTCGTTGTAATATAAATGCTAATAAGCTATTAGCGGCAGAATTACGAAACACCGAAAACTTGTTTTTAAAAACATGTGTGGGAATGCTGTTCATGTATTTTTTACTTTTCTCTAGGTTACTTAAAATGCCTTGGAGCGTAGCGAATTTTTTTTCTTATTTACATTTTGAAAACATTGGGGTTCGCTTTCAACCAGGAGGCTCACTTAGGGGTATGAAATACAGAGTGTCCCCTATTATAAGCTCAATGGAGTTTATAGTTTTTCATACGCTGAGTACGTAAAAAATACTTATAAAATTCCAGATGCATTTTTTTTCAAATACTTAGATGAATTCTTAAAACTCGAGTACACCCCCTAACAAGCAACCCACCCAACTTTGCCACCCGCACGTGAGCTTTCGTTTAAGACTATGTTTTCATAGTCAAAATGCTTACATTAGCGAAGCGTTATATAAGAAGAAAACATGAATTTTAAGGAAAAATTTAGGCTTAATTTTGTTGTTTAAGTATTTTTTACGTGATCAGTGTATGCAAAAATATATACAAGTGCCTTAGCGCTTAGTTTACCGATAGTGGGACATCCCGTATACTTTACATAATATTACACTATACTGAGTATACAAGCTATTTTCAGCCCTATCAACTACACATTAAAGCAACCCCTAAAAATTGGTCAAGCTATTTTGGAGGAGTTTCTTTACACTGTGGACCTTAGATCATTACTTAATGATCTAAGCTGTGGACCCAAGAGGCAAGACCAATACGGAAATTAGGTGTAATGTCAATTTATGATCCACGTATTTGTGATCCAATTGTACCCACGGATTCAGACTTAATTTAAAAGCATAGGTACGTTTAACAAATACAACGTGCAATATGAGTAGGTACTATTGTCGTATTGATTCGTCGTGTCGTATTAATTAATTATCAAACAATTGAGAAGAGACGCATAGTACTAGAAGTAATAAATCTCACTAAAATGTGATAATTTATACCCGGAGAGCTCAATCCGAATATAACGTTGATGGGAGTTTGATATACCCAAATGTCTATCTCAGACGGAATTCTGTTTGTCTATGTGCGGTATTTCATTAGTTCTAGTTTGCAGACTATTGTCTTAGCTTACCAGTTACCGAGTACCAACATCTTATTGGTTAAGACGTTATTCATATTACGACATATCCTGAGATAGAGATCATTCTTGAAATATATTTCAAAAAATTATATGCATAATTTTGAGATGGACCTTAGATTTTTCCTTTTTCTACAAGATTTTTGTGAGTCAATCATGATTTGGATAAAAAAAATATTTAGATAATCATTCTGTTTTCATTTATATATAATAACGACTGAAGTATATAACTTAACGACTGAAGCCACCCAACAAAAAGAAATCCCTGTCTTTATTTTTTCTTCCGGTATATCTGATAGAGATCGCTTGAAACATTTAATTAAAGCTTTTGTTCTTGTATTTTATATGTATCGTGTATTAGAAGCTTTTTTTCATTAACGTGATTCCTCATGACGATTTACGATTGTTACAGGTGCTACTAAGGAACACTGCAATAAAGAAGAGGACTTACTACAAAGGTGTTCCATGGCGCTACCTGTGTTAAGTTCCCCAGAAATATCTTTTGCACTCACACGAGAAGAATTGGATAAAAGTTGTGTGTAAGTACGTTGTGACGTGATATATTCAGGGTTACATAAATTAGAAGTAGTGTGGCTGTTTAATTTGCTAACATATTTTGATAGGCAGAGCTCTTATTTCATACGAACCCTTTACGTGAATTGTGAATTTTCTTTGTTTTTCTGTCTATCGAATCATACTAATGAGTTGTTGCTATTGCAAAATAATTTAACATTTAATGATTTTAAAATTATTATCTATAATCAAAATTTTTGATACCCATTGATAGTTCACTAGACATTCGGATAACGTACCTACCTTCTCGTAATATCCACAATAATGACAATAAAAATGAGTAAGTATTATTAAGAACCCCGGATCCCACAAAAATTTTAATTTAAAACTTTAAATATCATAATATCAAGTGCAAGGATTTTATAACTTCACCTAACTGCACTCCAGTATCACGGCCAATTTACGGTTCAGTCATTTACCAAGAAGTTTGGTATGCAGAATAACTTTTGCTAAGACTGCGACGTCAGCAGCACTCGTAGTAACTCTATCGGAATGGCCCCACGCAGCTCATCTTAATTTAGTCTTCTTGTTTGTGGTAAATAGCAATTTGGAACTAATGGCTCGACCCTTCAACTTTAGCGCTAAATCGAGCAGAATGGTCAATGAGCTAGATAGCCAATACAAACTCAAAATCTTCAGCGGAAGTTGGGTTCAATTTGAAGTACGGTCGATATTTAATACATGGATTCGTATGCTTGCTGGGTAAACTTTTGGTTACTTATCGTTTAAAAGTGTGGAACGTGATTTTCATATAGCCAAGTGAATCTGAAATCTAAATTCATCACATCCTGAGACCGAGAGGTATGGATGTTAAATTTTAATTGAGCTATTTTTTTATTTGAAACATTAATGATAGAAATAAACTTTAAGTGAAACCAAAGTGAGCCTAACAGATTGTATTGCCTAAGAGGTTGTATGTAATTTTGACAGATATTTAACCACCTCAACCACGGTCAAATTAATTGACTCTTTCTCTAATTAACACGTTTTTAAGTAATATGAGTTAACTAAAAGTTTATAAGTGCTCCGTTTCCTGCTGGCCACGATAATAATTATTGACAAAAGACTACTAACGTTAACAAGAAACTTTCTGAAAGATAAACTTTGCATACTAACACCGTTAAAGTTTTTTAAGTGACTTGCATTCTTAATTTCTACTTAGATACTATGACTGTATGTAGCTCTTGGTATTATGAATTTTATTCGTTATGAATAGAAATCGAGTTCATAAATGTATAATAATCTTTACTTGTGATTATTCACTTTCCACCCAACGTAATTTTTTCTGACGAAAGTAATAGTAATTATTAGTTTTGAAAAAGTAAAAGTTAATAAACTATTATAACATGATACGATTAGTAGCGGAGAATCAAAGAAAAACATAAGTGTAAACAATCACAACTAAATCAACTAAATCATAATAATAAAGTGCAAATTTCGTTACAGAGAACTCCGAGCTGGGATCAAATGCATAGACAACTACACAGAAGTATGCATGGAGAAGAGTAAGCAAGTGATGTTCAGGCGAATATACGCTGGTATCACCGAAGTGGTACAAGAACTATGTACCCGTGGAAGCTACCAGGACGAGTACCTGAAGCATGCGGATTGCGTGAAGAAAGTCAGGCCCGATTATGAAACGTGTAGCAGAAACTATGAAGGAACGCTCACAGCTCTCACGAATCATCAGAAAAGTGATCAGTATGAAACAGATGTTGACAGTCAGGGAGATTACTTGAGAACTGTGTGCTGGTGAGTGTAGTTAGATAAATAGATTAAAATTTTTATTAGGACACACCAAAGGAAGTACGTGGGAGGTAATGTTTTACAAAAACCCACAAGAAGATTTTTTAGATACCAATTATTATGAATAAAAATATCATGAAACGGCAAAAGTCAAAACATTTTTGTGTAGGATAAGAATATTAATCTAGATTTAATGAGATATCTTGTTCGTCTGCTATTTCAGAAGCTGTCAAGTAATGACTTTTATTGAGAGCACTCAAGGCAGACGGATGATTAAATAATTTAGATATTACTTGTAATTTCGAATGAACTCCAAACTTCTACGTAAAATTTATTGAAAATTCCAAGATGAATCCATTTTCATAACTTTAATTTTACAGTCAATTAATATTCAGTCTAATATGACCACAAAAGACCTTTAACTATTCTAAATGTATCGAGTACAATCTCTGCAAAATTAAATTTGCATGGCTTAATAACGTTTTCAGTTCATAACTAGCAGCTGTTTAGTATTCCTCATGAGTACCATTAAAAGAGTCTCTTAAAGATTTTTTCCGGTACAATTGTGATTCATGAAAATCAGTGACGTTCGGCAACTAATTTTAACAGGAGTCTATAAAATTCAATCCGGATACTGATATGGGATATTATTTTGAATGGATATCGCAGGACTTATACGTCGCCGGCCACGGGCACAATGAAAATATAAATACATATATACAGAACCACTTCCTGTAAAAATTGCAGAGCGAAACGCATAGCGAATTGTATGATTGGACAATGCGGCCATTTAAAAACGTTTAAATGGAATATTGAATGGTGGAATCTGAATGCTAATTCTGCGTTTTGCGCCGGATTTGAAATGTGTTTGGCAGCGAAAAATTAAATTACGTTTTTCATTCGTGCGACACGCAAAATACGATTCTTGATAGATTTGTAATATCGCTGATAGCTAAATCCAAGTTTAGTTAACCATTAAGTTGAGATGTATTGATGCTTCTATTCCTCGTACTAATTTCCTGGTGTAATTGAGATTATTTTCTGCAATTTTATAAAGCCTGTAGCTTGTCATGGATCTTGAAATGATCGATGTGACTTGGTACGTCTTTAATTAATGCAATCTGAATTTGCAGCTCATTCCAAGAATACCTGCTGTGTTCAGAGAGAACGGTTCAGAGGTCGTGTGGTGATGAAGCAGCCTTGTTCACTAGTGCATTCCTTAAACGGATGGCTTCTAATATTATTAAGGTTTGTATTTAAGTATCAACATTATATTTTTATGTCTGGTTTGGTCATTCAACTCAATGCCTGTCTGTGTAAAAAGAGTTACGGATTTTTGTAAGATCGTAGTTTGTATATTTTTCTTTTATTTACCTACCAATATTTTAAGGGTGTTTGAGCTTTATATTAGTGTGTATTTTTAAACCACTTAAATCTATGACACTGTATTGTTTTAGAAAATTTATATTATATCTAACATTCCCAAAATTTAACATATTAACACGATGTATTATTCCACAGAATTTTTGTTTGGATTATCGGGGGCAGGAATGCGGCTTGGCAGACAAAGCAACGTCGAATCAACTCAATATAATCCTAATCGCTGTTACTATTTTAGCAACTATACTTCCTCATATTCATATATCACTAGTTCCCGCGTAATCCAATCGACTACGTGTAGTAGGATCGAATTTTTAATTACACTTACTTCATAGTTGTAATTAGTGTGGGAACTTTCTTGCGAAGCGACGATGCAATGTGCAGTGAGGTGTAAATAATTAATGTAGGAATTCACTCAGGTCATATATTTTGCTCGACGGCTAGCAGTGGTTGTGTTTGTTACGTATGTTGTATGGATGATATAGTTTAGTTATGATTAGCTCATGTTACCTGCTAATTTTAAGATTAGTGCATTGAGGTTTGTATAGATAAACTATTTTGTTTTTATTTTTTTATAATTTTTAAACGTCTCGCTTTCTGTTCATAGTTTGTTTTGAATAAGTATGTAAACAGTTATTTATTTTTTATGTCAGGCAACTATTTTTTTATTTTTTAACTGTTCTGGCAACCTAGTTTTTTTATAACAATAGATTTAAAAAATGTAGTCCGTATATCTTAAGAATTATTTCATATTTCATAAAATCCCGTAATAAACTGTCTTGCAAGTATAAAAATATTTTTTGCAATATGGTTTTAATTCCACAATAATAAACTAAAATGCGCTAATATTTATTTGTAAAATGTCTTAGTTACTGTTAGCTTTATAACTCAAGTGTTTAGATTTATTATATTATTTTTAAATAACATGGAGTCGTCGAATATTTTACACCAAAGACTGCGAATGGAATTCGTGAAGGCATTTAGAGAAGGTTTTATTATTCATAATGTTATGTTCCTAATAGTGTAACATATGAATACACTTTGCCATGTATCCCTTCAAATAATTCGAATATAATCATGTTATAAACATATTATGTATTAATGTTAGACCTTCGAAATAAAGGATAATGCATACAAAAAGATAATATGTTAAATTACTTATGTAACAATATTCTGTAACAATGTAAAGTCTGTTACAATAATTATTCGATATGATAATGTATTATCAACCATTGTTGAATTACATTGAAATTTTTACTTTAAATTATGTTTTATTTTTTAAATTACACACACAAGGAACATTTTATTTAAAAACGATAAAGATTTATTCGATAAAGATATTATTTATTTAGTCCATCAAATAAACATCAAACTATATTATGTGGATTTAATATTTGCAGCTATCGTTGAATTAAAATAATTTATAATTAATATTGTAAAACAATTATTATTGCCTATTTAACTATTTTAATCGTAAATATTATATAAGCTCAATTATCATTTTTAAAGACATTTGCTGTGTTATTGCTATCATTAATTTATTATGTACTTGTATGATTTGTTCATGATTTCCATAGTTAATTATGTACGAACGTTACGAAATATTATGTTACTTAGCTCAGAACTTCCTGTGATAGTTTGATGAAATTAATAGAAATAAGTTGATATTATTTGCTATTAAAATATGTTAAGATTTTTTCAAGTGTTTTATTTATCCTTCTTTTATCGAATTTTTCATTCTTTTTTCGTATTTTTTTTATACAATATCAATTAACTACTGCGTGTTTAAACTTTTTCTATCTATCTTTCAGTGATTCCCATCGACTTTTCTGATTTTTAAGTTTTGCGGTAAAGTTTCTACAAAAGCAATGAACTTTACAACTTACAATATGTAATTAATAGACTTTAAATCGGGGTTCGGTTTATATTCACACTAAAATATTATCTTTAAAATCTTCTATGGCATTAACTACATATTTTGGTATCACTTCCTTATTCGTTAGTGTTCCTGGTTCCATTAGAAATTCTTCAATAGCAGTCGAAAGTTTTGAACAGTTTCAGATGGTTACTTATTATAATACCTATGTTCTTGCGACTGTATTAGATAGGTATGGTTTAGTAAACTGTTTGCTTTTTGCTTATTCTGGCACCTCACTTCGGTAAGAAGGGAGGCACTAGAACATTGAACTTTTTCCTAAATGAAGATAATTACTGCATATGTAACACAGACACTGTCTAATTAGTAAAGTTTGTTTTACTAGGGATAATGTCTGTATTTAGATACATATTCTTTTGTATAACGTAAACGTTGCCCATAGCGTGCCACAAGTACTTATAAACTAAAAAAGTATCGGTACAACTCGTGTCTAGTTTATGATTTATTCATGCGTCGCTTATTTATCACTATCAAGGGTCGTTACGACTTCTAAACTAAGTTTTGTTAACAGCACCCACGGCGTAAGTTAATACTTTGATCATGCTACGCGATTTACTTTCGTATTTTACAAATGTTTTCAAATGTCTATACAATTACCTACGTCAAATATAAATTATCCAAATGTTGACTACATTTCGCGGGGTGAATAATTGTTGTATGCTTTTACTAACTAGGTACATATTATTATAATATATAATTTTTCAATTAATTTAAGTTATAAGTACCATAAATCTTGTGTCCGGGGTATTAAGTACGGAATATGCTTTATTCCAATTTTATATTGTCTTACTTTGTCACGTACCGAAAATTGCTGAAAAATATGAAATTATGGCCTCTAACGGTCACCATGTTGAAGTAAGTGTGTCTTGATAGCTTTATAACCAATATATTATAAGAGTCTCTTTGCTATACATACCCAAATCACATTATGATAGGTAGGTAGTCATGGAGAAATATACCTGTCAATATACTAAGAAAAGGTTCCTTACATGGCTAATATACATAAAATTGAAATATTATAAGTAACAGCCTATCTACCTAAATAGATACTTGATAAATTATAAAGTCTGTTTAGATCTTCCCTAGTTATTGAACAAAATAAATGTTGTTCAGAAATCAGGATGCTCGTAGGTATAAATAGTAATGACTGTTTTCTCGATCTGACTACGAAAATACAAGAATCAATACATTTTATTTTTAATCTTAAAGCGTTCCAAGACAAATTTGGGCTGTTATCTTGCTGATATGTATTTGTATGCTGTAACCTGTGTGTCTACGACCAAAACTTAGTACTTGTTAATTTTGTATTCTACGTTCCATATAATGCCAATAATAATAGCCAAAAATAAGAGATAAGTTACACTTGCATTTTTGCGTTATTGCGTTAGGTTTAAAAACTAATTTCATTTTTTAAAGTATATATATCGGAGTTTTTATATTTTTGAATAAATTATGACAACTCTGTCACCATCTAATAACTATTTCCTGAAGGCGTTGAAAAAGGACCAAATTCTTTCCGCTTAAAATCTTCGTTCAGTTAACGAATTGATCACTTCCACAGATAAATCAGTATCGAGTTCTAATGAAAGACTATTATTCTCGGCTCGATTGGAACGAGTACTCCGTAAATGACTCGAGACTTGCATAAGAACGATTCCATCGTCGTAGAAGAATTGTCCTCTCGTTTAGAAACAAAATTTATTTCGAAGTGAAAAGTTTTAATTGATGCCGCAGTGCTATTTCGTTTCGTAATTTGTAACTTATTTATCTTTAGAACCATCATAACGTTTTCTTTGCCTACGTATTGCTTATCTGTGGTAATAATTTTAATGGCCTTTAGTACACAATAACATAAGATGTACAACGTATTTGTATTTATAATTTATATATTAAAGTTATATTATAGTTCGTTTCAGTTTGTGTCGTTCAATGTGATGTTTAGTAGAAAACATCAAAAATCATTTTAACTATTAAAAATCATCAGGCGCTATAGATCTCACAGGATACTACACAATATTATGTTTATTTTAATGCGTGTATCGACCGCCTAATAAATATTTTTTCATTTAATTTATCAGCTTTATTTTACCTATTCAAATATTTTATCACAAAATACTGAATCATATCCCACCGTTTACTGTTTTGCATAACACCTACTCAAATGTAAGGCAATTGAATTTCAAGTAAATACATATGCATAACTGCAGTCGACTTAAACCAAAGTTCCACAGTTGGATTGTTAAACTCAAAGGCTAATTGAACACTCAAATTAGGAGCTACAAAGGAAGCGACCTGTGATTTGTTGTATGGATTGGATTACACGTTGACTATCGAGTAGTGATCTTGTTTCCATTGGTAACCTCAGTCCATAGAATTGCCTTCGGGCTGGTTGAGTTAAGGTGAGAGGGTTCAGTGAGGAAGACTGTTGTCTTTCGTAATACGTTCGTTAAATATTATTCGTGAGGCTTCTGTTTTCTAAATAAATTTGATAGTTGCTTTAGAAATTTTCAGTCGCTTTATACGAAGCTGGCTTTTCCATATTGGCAATCAAATTTTTTTGAATAAATTTAGCTTAGGCAAATTGAACACGCATAAATATATTATGCTTTGTTTTTTTTTGAGAAGTTCGTTAGTCCACTAATATGGAGTATATGCAAAGAGATTTGTAAAATAAATTTTTGGAATCATCAATAAAAAGTATACCTAACGTTTGCCGTATCGTAATAACTAATAATCTCTCTAGTAAATAAGATAGATTACACATACATTCATTATTTTGATAATTTTGCGACAATTTCATTTGAAATAAATATAAATAAATAAATAAATAAATATTATAGGACATTATTACACAAATCGACCTAGTCCCACAGTAAGCTCAATTAAGGCTTGTGTTGTGGGTACTAGGCGACGATAAATATACTTAATATTATAAATACATATATAGATAATAACACCCAGACCC
Source organism: Colias eurytheme (assembly GCA_907164685.1). Taxonomy (NCBI): domain Eukaryota; kingdom Metazoa; phylum Arthropoda; class Insecta; order Lepidoptera; family Pieridae; genus Colias; species Colias eurytheme. The sequence continues at coordinate 33,726 of CAJQZN010041969.1, read as the reverse complement.
AAGAACAAATAATTGAGTTCATCACACAAATATTTGCCCTGACCGGAGATCGAACCCGGGACCGTCGGCTCAGTAGGCAGTTACTTTACCACTGCGCCAACCGCGTCGTCTAAATGAGTATCTAAGCTGAATATTTTTTTTGTAGATCAGTTTATATTGCTAAAAGTTAGCTTTATAGTTTATTTTTAATCTCAGCATATTTAAAAAATTAAAGATATGGATATTGGATAAGCGTCCCATAATAAACTGGATTGTTGTCTAAATAGCATTCAGAAATATCAAGTTGTTTGAAGATTTTTTTCAATTTTTTTAACTTATGGAACAGGCAAAATCGATCAGTTGTGAACGGGTCAAATTCACTGAAGCGCTGCTACAGCCTACGGTTTGAGTTTGACTGAAGAGGCTGAAATTTTGAGGAGGTACAAATTTTGATTCACGAGTGAATAAATTCTCGTCTTTTCGTTGTTTTGTTAAATAAAATTAATAGTACTTACTTGTATTCAACGAGAAAATAATTCAGAATAAAATTATCGTATCTATAAATAAAATACTAATTAGTAATGCTATGATAATTTTATATCTTTATTGCATGATTACTCGCGTTATTATATCCAGTAACCTACCGTCGAATTCTTTAGCTTTTTCACGCTATTATTATGTACCTATATTTAAAGACTTTAATTCCATTTTTCCTTGCCTTCCTTGCGTTGTGGGTTCGATTCCCACCCAGGGCAAATATTAATGTGACGATGATGATAGATGTTTGCTCTGTGTCTGGGTGCGAATTATCTAAATAAGTATTTATTTAAAATGATATATGTATGTTTATCTATATATCATTCCAGGCCATCTGGTTTCCTTAAGACAAGCGAAAGCTTAGTATGGGAATTGGGATCAGATCGTGCCGTGTGAAAATTGTCCAAAAAATATTTTATTTTGACGCAATTTAAGATACATACAAATCAACACTGCAAAGAAGTGCACGAGCGAAACAGATAAACCAATCAGTCCAATTCAACTGTTAGCTTTTTGGCAAGTGATATTTTTATTCAGGATTAAATCTTTTCCCTTTGCATTTTCACTGTTGCAGAATTGGAGCACGACCGTAATAATTGATTGGATTATACCTTTCATCGGGCCGGCTTGCTACGTGATCCCTATACATGATTGCTGGATGCGACTGAATTTATTTAGTAACTGTGACAATAAAACGTGTTATCTGCTTCATACGATTGTATTCTCATGCATTGCATAAGCTTCATTTATGGCAATATTGTTTTATCATTATTTTTTTTTATAAAATATACACTTTCCCGTAAAGAAGTTTTATCTCTGAAACAGTTGCTTAAAGCTTATCAACATTGTGCCCTCAAGGCTCAAAGATAAATCAGAAACGTTTATTTAAATATAAATTAAAACTACGTAGTTATCCCGACCGGAAATTACTTTATAGGTACTTTTAAAAATTTTGTGATATAATGAATTGTTGCAAGTTCAATTCAAACTCAAACTCAAACTCAAACATTTATTTATTCAATTAGACTACTTTTAGTAGCACTTTCGAATCGTCATTACATAAGTAGGTATTTTTAACATTTACCACCGATTCGGAAAGCAGTACCTATCTATGGAGAAGAACCGGCAAGAAACTCCATAGTTGCTCTTTTAAAATCATATTGTCAATATTACATAATCTGTAACTTAAATCTAACTACATAATATATCATAATATGCCAAAGAACTGTCCTGTGGTTCTTACGCGACAACCCTCCATGGATTTTCATCTTCCATATATTCCTTAATGCTATAATAGGCTCTCTGAACTAATATATTTTTTACATAAGTTTTAAATTTAGCACTACCAAACTCTTTAATATTATGAGGAATTCTATTGTAAAAGCGTATACCTTGACCCATAAATGAATTTTTAACTTTAGCTAATCGGAAAAATGGCATTTCAATTCTATTTCTGTTCCTTGTGCCATAACAGTGTCTATCTCCTACTCTTGTGTGTACGTCGGCATTTTTGTGTACATGCAAAATATTATTAAATATATACTGTGATGGTACAGTAAGGATACCAGTATTCTTAAAGAGATCTCTTAGTGAGTCCCGAGCACGTAAATTATATATAGAGCGAATGGCTCTTTTCTGTAAGATAAATATAGTTTCTATATCTGCTGCCCTGCCCCATAGTAGAATTCCATAGGACATAATACTATGAAAGTAGCTGAAATAAACCAATCTAGCTGTATCTTCATCGGTGAGATGCCTTACCTTTCGGACTGCATATGCTGCTGAACTGAGCTTACCTGCAGCGGTGTTGACATGGGCTCCCCACTGTAGTTTCTCGTCCAATGTTAACCCAAGAAATACAGTCGATTCTGTAGGGTGTAATACCTCCCCGTTCAAGGTAATATTTCTGCTCAACTTTTTAACGTTAGGTAGTAAAAATTCAACACAAGTTGTTTTTTTGGCATTTAATAATAAATTATTAGCAGTAAACCAGTCGGATATGTGTAAAAGAGTACTGTTCACTTCGTCAACATTTGGGTCATGCCTATCCACATTGAATATTAATGAGGTATCATCTGCAAACAGAACTATTTCACACCTATCCTGTAAATAATAAGGTAGATCATTGATATATACCAAGAACAAGAAGGGTCCTAAAATAGATCCTTGTGGAACACCAATGTTAATTGACGCACCGCTAGAACGTTCTCCATTAACAACTACAGTTTGTATCCTATCATGCAGGTATGAGGCTATGAGGTTCTGAGCTTGTCCTTTAATCCCATAGTGATTAAGTTTACGCAATAATGTACAATGTTCAACGCAGTCAAATGCCTTGGAGAGGTCACAAAATATCCCCAAAGCATTTTTTGAGTTTTCCCATGCCTTATATATATGTGTTAGTAGTGCAACTCCAGCATCTGTGGTTGAGCGCCCCTTTGTGAAACCAAACTGTTTGGTGTGCAGCAAATTATTAGAAGCAAAGTGACTAGTCAATTGGTTTAATATTAACTTTTCGAATACCTTACTTAATGTTGGTAAAATCGAGATAGGTCTATAGTTGTTACAGTCTTCTTGATCGCCTTTCTTAAATAGAGGTATAACTTTACTAAGCTTTAGTAAATTAGGAAATGTACCATAGTCACAACACTTATTAAATATGAAAGCTAAATTGTTTGCAATATTTTCTATTATATTATTAACTAAATTTACGGACATTCCCCAAAGATCACAAGTGTTTTTTAAATTAAGTGTCTTAAATGCTGTAACAATATCATTAGCAGTTACGTGACGCAATTGAAATAATGTACTGCACCCCGCAACATGGTCCCTCAAAAAGGTCTCTGCAAGTACTGAAGACGAGTTTAAATTATTAGTAATGCTAGCAGGGACACTAGTAAAGAAATCTTCAAAGCAAGCGCAACATCAGCATTTTTGTCAATAACCATGCCATTATGTACAAGTTTTATGGTATTACTTGATTTGCTTTTACCCATTTCACCATTAATAATAGACCAAACTGTTTTAACTTTATTATCCGAGTCGCGTATTTTATCTCTGATATACAAACGCTTCGCAGTAAAACAAACAATTTTAAAAGTTTTTGAGTAATTTCTAACATATCTAAGAAAAGATGGGTCTTTATTATATTGCTTCATACCATATAACTCATAAAGAACGATCCTACACCTATGTATGCTAGGTGTCGCCCATTTACTAAATGGTAAATCCTTGGTAATATTTAAAGATTGATTGAATGAACTAAATTAAAAAGATTTTTAAACATTTCACAAGGATTATTATGACAGGATTGATCATTTAGTACGGGCAGGTTTTTATTAATATTATCTCTAAATTTATTAATGCCTTTTTTAGTTATAGGCCTAACATTAATTCTTTTAAATTCAGGTAAGCAATCCCATTCAAAAACTACTTTCTGGCCACAGTGATCCGAAGTGAGTGTATTGAGAATATTTTTCTCTAAACAGATGCAGTCGCAGTATATATTATCAATACAGGTTGCAGAAGTAGGTGTAATTCGTGTGGGTTCATTAAAAAGTTTATACAGATTAAATGACTGAAACAAATTAACAATTCGTGTTGCCGTTTGTGTTTGTAAAAGTATATCAATATTAAAATCACCACATACTATAACTTTTTTTTACTCCTACTTAAACGCTTTAATATTTCTTCCATGACTGTCTCAAACATATTATAGTCACTGGAAGGGGGTCTATAAACGCAAACAATAATGTAACGCTCCAGTTCAACACAGGACAGTTCAATGGTCCGTTCTACAGAAAGACTAACAATGTCAGTTCGTTCTTTGCATTTTACACTATTATATACCAAAATAAGAGAACCTCCATGAATAGCATATGTCCTGAAGTATATACTTTTTAATTTATAATTATCAATATTTATTAACAACTGACATTGTTTAAGCCAATGTTCTGTTACACAAAAAACCTTAATACTATTATGATTTAAAAACAATTCTATTTCTAATAATTTGCTAGCCAAGCCTTGAATGTTTTGATGTACAATAGAAAAGGTCTGCTTAGCTGTTGTCTTATATACTAGTTTAAATCTAGCTTAGGGCTAGATTTTCTGTCAACACTAGGTTGGTGTATATAATTACTACTACATAAAATTATAGTAGATCCAGGGTCTGATACCGAACATGTACCAGACTGGTTAATATTATATGCTATTAACATAGCAAGTTCTCGCTTATATCTAGATGGCAGATACACTGTATTCTTTGTCAAAGTAAAAGATTTAATACACAAATTAATGTCAAAGTAAATAAATGCATCACGATGATGATTTGTTACATTATACAATTTTAAATTCATATTATGAATTAATCTATTTTGTTCTTGTGTCAAACCAGGTAGGTATGGCAATGTACACAACATAAATTTACATTTAGTCTTACTACTAATTTCCAACATTTTTTGAAATCCTACATCAATATCCTTATTTTTTACATTTAAACTATCTCCATATAGTATAATTACAATATTATTCTTATTAAAGCTGAAATGATCAAGTGATTTGATTATATAATTAAATGAACTGTTAGGAGTGCAAATATTAGTGACTTTAAGCCCTAAATTGTTGAGCATAGCGCCAAAACCCTGACCAATATTATCTGACAACACAAAAATTTCCTGCTCGGAAAGGTGTTTAGTTTTACTAGTTGAAATTGTTGTCACGGGTTTTACATTATGTATGTCTGTGCAGTCAAGCTTATGGGGCGACGTTTGCTCATTGTTACTTTTTGAACACTGACATACATATTTATTGGTCAGCGACTCAAAGCGATCCATATTTTCAGTACTCAACTTAATTAAGTCATCTGCCTGTTGTATATGCTCGTTTATTTGTATTTGAGCAGCAGAATATTTTTGGTTGACATCATTTAACATATGACTTAAAGAGTCTATCTTCTCCTTTAATTCATTTGTTTCTACATCATACAAGATTTTATAATATTCTAGATCCCTATGATATTTGTCTAACTCTTGAACCAGGTTTTTATTGTCTTTCTCTAATTGAACTACATTTTTTAAAGAACTCTTTCTAACAATTGATTGGGTACGCTTGATAAACTTACTTAATCTAAGGTATTTTTTCAACTTCTTATGTGAAGAGAAATTGATTTTTTTAAAGTTTACAGAGCCACTTAACTGTCCACATTCAACTAATTCACCATGAAGACTACTTGGTGTGTTGCATTGCCGCTTGGGATTGTCCTCTTGCACTTCCATTAAGCTACATTCCAACTCCGCGATACGGCTGAGAGCTATCTCATGGTCACTAGAGCACTGCTGGAAGCTGTCCACAACGTCTTGGAGGGCTTTGCACTTGTCTTCACTATAAATGTATTTCATGTGTAGTTCAGCCAGCTCGGCCTTTAGAAGAGAGTTCTTTTTAATTACTTCTTGAATTTCTAATTCACTATCATCCCGCTCTTGTATGAGTTTTTCACATAAAGATTGTGAAGCTTTCAAATCATGGAGTGTAGCTTTTAATTTGTTCTCCATGTCCTTAGCTACTGCCTTGCGGGTCAGCATGTTGTATTTTTTAGTTGCTGAAACAGATGAAAGAAAATGTATGAGATAATTATATTTGAATACTATTATGATAGTACTAAATGTTGATAAGTGTTTAACGGTATGATGTAGTAAAGAGTAAAGAATAATATTGTCTGGGGCGATAAGTTTTTGTCTTCTAAATTGCTTCCAACTTGTCAAGCAAAGTGAGACGGTAACTTTTGTGCCAATGTATTTATTGTGACGTAGCTCATTAAATATGAGCGGTGTTGGTATAACAAATGAATGTAGGTGTTGTTTATAATTAAATATGAAATTATAAAACTAGTACTCCCCTGGTTTATGGAAGAAGTTTGAATTTGGATAACCGTTGACACGTTGACCTCCGCGTTATACAAAACGTTGCGTAGATCCCATAGAAGGTGTGTTTCACAATAATTTTCACTTGTACATCAATGTAATGGTTAATAATTACTAATATTTTCTATTTAAGTACTATACAATTCGTTTTAAATAATTTTATGATATAAAATTCAAAGATAATAAATTCAAAGATATAATATAAACTAGCAACCTATTTAGTCATATAAGTTATAAGCGATAATTATAATTAATTTATAATTAGTGCCCAATTTAGTGCGAAGAGATAAATAATCTACGATTTTTCTTTGGAAAGCATTCAGAAATGTATGGCAAAGATGATAACATAATAAGAGGACTTAAAGATTATTTTTGGTATGGCGGGATCATACGGGATATTTTAAAATAAAACTTTTGCGAGTACGAACTAATTTTAACGTAAAACAAAAAGTTTGGTTTCAATGCCTCGGTTAATCGTAACTTTTTCTGGTTCCTGAAATTGGACGTTCCGAAAAATAGTTTGATTTTTCTATGTTAGGTTTGTAAAAAAGATGAAAATAATGCTATGGAAATATTTCTGTCCTATTTAGTATTTCTTATTTTAGACATACACCATGGGCAATGTACTGTAGCGTCATAATAGATATCTTATTAAGAGGAATATTTTTTATTTTATAAAAGTAGTACAATGGCAAATAAGTCTTGGTATTTTTGGGGTAGATCGTCATGGCCGAGAAGTTAAGAAAAATATTATGCAATAAGTAAATAGTAATTATAACGTGGGTTACTTAATTGCCAGCTTTTAGGATTGAGTAGGTATTCGGTTGCTCCAAGCTTTGTATGTCATGCTTGTGAGACTGCAGTGAGTTGTGCGTGAATAATCATTTCAAAGAGAAGCTGTGCTTGATTGTGCGAGTCGTCCATTTTAGTTTGATCATCAGTTGGATTCAGGACTCTACACTCATATGCGATGTTGATGTTATTAACACACTTTTCTTCTGTGCTTGATGAATTCCTGCATACTTATACAGCACTTATATATGTTTAAAAAGTTTAATAAAACCTAAATCATAATGCATTTGAACATTGAAGTATAATCTAATAGGCGTTAGGTATGTTATGTTGCTGAAAATTGTTTAAAAAAAAATATTTTTGTGGTGGAAGATCAAATAACGTCTCACTAACACGCACTAAGTTGAAATTATAGTGCATTAAATTTATATAGTCAAGTGCAATAGAAAGTGAATCGCTATAATATCTTGAAGCTCTAACGTATTAGCATTGTGCGTTTTCGTGAAAAATAGAAAGTCACTGTACGTACGTTTATCGTTACTACAGCTAACATACGGACGTGCTAAGCCTCGCAACTGAGCAATAAATATCGGCAAGCTCTGACTAATGGCGTCAGTTTTGCTTCCTCGACGTTGCTTAATTTTATGGCTGAAACTGAAAATTTACACGAGATCATTGCTGGACAATACGATTGAGTGATTTCAAAATAATTTTGTTCCAACGATTTATGGTGTGTCAAACCTGCGTGGAATTGTGTGGTCTCTAAAATACATTTAGATTTTGGCTCGATTTCTACCCATAGTTCAATTACGAAACAAATCAATTATTATTAGTTTGGAGTGTACCTAATCTAATTTTGTAACCAACGAGATCGATTTGTTTCTATTACTTATCTACAGTTATATAAAAAAAACAAGCTTCGTGGTGCTAATAAAAATATTCAATACTTTATTTAACACTAAGATTTAACACATCACATTATTATAAGCATAATATTATGCATGAGAATTGAGATCTCTACCGTGTCTCTACTACGTAGCAACGTAACAACTCGAAAGTTCCCGATAGGCTATCAAATTTTTGTAACTCGTATTTTATAATACGTAACTGTAAATTCATAGAATATATTAATCATTACCATTACTTTTTATTATTGAATAAAGTCGCAATTTCGCAAAACATTAACAGGGTAAAAAATTGATAAATTGGATTGCTCCGCACGATGCATAACGTAACTAACGTCATTTTACAATTTTCAGTGTTATAAGAAATTGTTTTTGCAAATTCATTTCGTAACGGAATAATATCATATTCTTTTCGACAGTTTCTTTAATTTTACAAAAATACTTTGTCTACTAAAAGGCTGTTTGTTTGTATGGATGCATAATAAGTTTGTTACTCTTTCATATTTTCTTTAAGATTCGTAAAAATTTTATGCAAATTACCTAGGTCCTAGACAATAGTCTGGATTACAACATAGGCTACATTTTGTCAGAGTACCACGTGAGCGAAGCTGCAGGCTCCAGCTGGTATATTATAAAGCAACATTTTCAAATGATCAAATGATACAATATGTATTATATTTACAAACATTATAATTCTCCACGATAAAATACCATATTTGTAACAAATCCGCTCAAATCTTTTCTTCGCAAATAAAACTGTTGTGTTCACTGGTGTAATAATAAGCATGCTCATAGGGGTTTATTTAAATCTGACGTACTCTCGCGTCTAACTCTTCTTGTGGACTAAGCCGATTATTAAATAAATGTTTGTATCTACTTCGTTGAAACACTTTTCATATTTTTTATTAACGAATAACGATTAGATTGTATTTTGTTGAAAATTATTTCGTATAAAACCTTAGAAATGAAAATGAATTTCGGCACATAAAGAGCTACAATTTATTTTTAAGACTCTAGGCACAATAATATATAAAAGTACTTTATACTAAGGTATTATCTCTGGAGAATTATACTTAATCCATACTAATATTATAAATGCGAAAGTAACTCTGTCTGTCTGTCTGTTACTCAATCACGCCTAAACTACTGAACCAATTTGCATGAAATTTTGTATGGAGATATTTTGATACCCGAGAAAGGACATACTAGGCTACCTTTTATTGCGAAATATGTACCACGGGCGAAGCCGGGGCGGACCTCTAGTTATTAATAAAAGTCCAAATGGACACAACACTAAATCGATAATATATCAAATATAATTCTTCATAATATTACGACTCTATTTATTACACATGTCTACTATCGAGCAAGAGCCACTCTTCAAAGATAACAACGGAACATTGTTTCTTACGAAACCACTCGACTACATGATATTATTGAATCTGAGTGCGCGTTGCAAGTTGTGTATTCAAGATCTTTCATTGCCTAAGTTTCAGGAGCTATAGAGCGAGGATTGCCAATAAAGGCAAGGCTTGAGATGCTGCATCCGCCGTGAGTTTCATAAGCGTTTGAGACGCTGCTAATCCAACATTTCATAGTTAATTAACATTTAATGCGATGTGAATTGGCTTATTAGTTAAGTGTTTTTAGAGATGGAAATAATTTGAATTCAGGTTTTGTGTATGAATAAAGAAATGTTGTTCGTTGAAGACTCTTTCTTTGACTTCTTTTTTTAATAATTGATGTTTATTCAGTTGCCATGTGTAAAGTGGTCAATTAAAAAACAAGTCAGTTTCATAAATCCCAAAATTTAAATTCTTGTATTATATCCTTTTTAACCAACACGATAAGCTATCTCAATTTCATAAGTAGATAAATTATTTTTCATGACCGTGTAGTTTATTCCGAATCCTCATAAGCGATGAAGAACTAATATTATTTTGTGATTACGATAAATAATCACGTAATTAAACGTAACAATAATCCTGTTATTGTCTAGTCTATAGTAGGTACTTTGAACGAGCTTGGATGAATAGGTACGTCTATATTAAATCAATGTTTTTGTTCAATAAACACGTTTGACCCGGCATGGGCACGTGGATAAATGAGGTTTAATAATACAAGACTCTTGAAGAATAATAATATTTCATACTCATAGTGTTATTGTGGCGTTAAAAAATTATAATTTTGTTATTATGTGTGAAATATTATCGCTATTGATAGAAACATTCGAAGTATATAAAATTTAAAGAACGGTAATTACTTTGGTGGGTTTCAGCACTGCAGGCAACCTCACCCCAATTATGATTAAACTAGCCCTTCTAACGATATTTGTTTAAAATCAAATTATCCTATTATCTAAGCAGAGTTTATACAAAGTGACTAGATGACATAATTCAATTAGATTGTTGTCCATTAATCAGGAAGGTGTCGTGACCGGCGTCCCGTCTTCCCGGCCGCTTTGACAAATACCTTAATATTGCGTTCCAACCTTTATGTATCGTATTTTGGGTATATTTATTCATATATTTTACTTGTAGAACAATTTATATGGAGAATATTGTTGATGTTAGGCATGTTTCCAAAAACGAAAGTGATTATCAATTCGACTGTATTTTTTTTTTGGTCCCGAATTAGTCTGTCGTTGGAAATTGTCTCTACTTATTTTATGTTATTTAATAACACTTCTCATACTTTCTTTACCTTTGTTCTGGTTTCTACACTAGTAGTTTACAGCAGCTGTTCGCGTACAGTGCAACAAGCTGTAAAAGTGCAAATCTAAGGACTAAATTAATGATAGGCAAGGAAGAAGGAAATAATGATCAGATTTCCGTTATAAATATACAGCCCACATTACTTTAGTTTTCTAGTCACGTTTAACAAAATTAATAAGGTAGTGAAATTTTGTTTTTCTTCACTTCTTTATATCACCAGTTAAAATTTAATGAATAAATGATTATGTTAATATCATGCAGAGTTTTTAACAAAAAGGTATCTACGCCTGACTTACGCAAATGGTGAAGCGATAATTTTATTTACGTACAGAGGGTTTCGACAAGTTTTCTTTTAATAATAAATTATCTGTAACTTGTCAGTAATTATTGTACTATTAATACAAATGTAATTATAGAGAAAAAAAAAATATAACTTAGACTTGAAATTTTTACAAAATTTGTATTTTATCAGTGTTTTACTTTTAAATTCTAACTATTTGTTTTTGTAAATTACAAAAGTTTATTTCTTTTTAAAACAGTTAAAAAAAATAGAGCCCAGCAGATTCTTTTTGGACATCTTTTTACTCTTATATGCGGAACCTTAAAAAGGTCAATTAACATGTTAATAAGAGCCGAGTGTATAAAATCCATTTCATTTAAATGTTGAAGTATGATTTACATGATATATTCATATTCAGAAGAATGATCCTTTACCTACCCTTTTAATTTTACGGGCGACCTGACTGATCGTTTTCGTAAATATTTAATGATAAAATTTTGTATTTTGGATAATATTTCTGTTTGCTGGAAGGTTATTTACAAAATAACAGCATTTCAACTTTCAAGATAATCATAATATTTTTAAAATGAAGTTAAAACATTGCTGCTGATTTTTAAATTATAGGTAGCTTTCCGCCCGCGGCTTCGCCCGCGTTTTCAGAGAAAAACCCGTTCCCGTAGGATTTCCGGGATAAAACCTATCCTATGTCCTTTCTCGGGTATCAAAATATCTCTATACCAAATTTCATGCAAATTGGTTCAGTAGTTCAGGCGTGATTGAGTAACAGACAGACAGACAGAGTTACTTTCGCATTTATAATATTAAGTATGGATTCAAGCATTACTTACTAAGGTGTGGAATAGTTTCGTTTATAAAATAATTAAAATTATTGCAGATACCTTAAACATCAAAGAATGTTATTAAAAAAATCTCTCCCTCGCACATAATATATTATATACCTAGGAAGAATATAACAATACTTCCTGTATTGTTATATATTCTATTGTTATATATTCTATTCTTTCTCAGTAAATTGTACACATAAATATCAAAGTTGCGTAGTGCATACTAGATATAAGCTTCTTGGTGCATACATATTGCGAATTTTAACTTCAAAAAAGACAGTGACTAGAAGTTTGGTAATAATGGCAAACGGTAAATCTTCTGGCTGCTTGTTTATTCTATTTGGTGCATCCTAAAGTTGTAGACTTGTAACATAATGGAGATTTGCTATAATTATACAGAAAATACGTAACTTATCAAAATATATTATGCTCTATTTTATATGATGGTATATAATTCGTAAGCAAGTTAGGTACGTACCTAGTTGATTAAGTTAAATGATATAAAAATATTTAAAATTATTAATACATAAATTATTTAAAAATCTTATATTCCTTGTATCCTCAGTATAGTAGTGTCTAATTTTAAGATTATACAATTTCAAAACAGATTATACAGAATCTTAATTCTGATTTTCAATTAACGAGAATAAAATAAAATTAAGTACAGGCGCTTTTAAAGGTAGGCTTTTATATCAACTTAAACTTATTTTTTGTGTAGACGAAATAAAATTTTCACAAAAAATAAATGTTTCATTTATTCAAAAAGAAACTTGGAATGAGTAAATAAAGCATAAAGGAAATATTCAAATTATACGCGAACATGCCGTAAGAAGTGGTACGGGTCGCAACTCCTCATTCTGAGCCAGTGAGGCGAATAAACTAGAAAAGGGAATTATATTCTTACAACTGTGAAAACGTTTACAGATAATCGACTTTATTTTTCATGAATACCATTTGTTGAACAAAAATGTTTCATATGTTTAATCAATCGTTTAACTAAATACGATATTTCTGTATGTGTCTTATAAAATCGCTATGACTAAAATTAATGTGTTCACTGTTCATTGAAGGAACACGGTTCATAAGCCTCATAAAATAGCACAATTTCAATTAATAGCAAATCATCCGTATAGTAATAAGCTTTGTACACTACACAGTACGTACAGACAACAAAGCCCTTTTATTTGGTCAATGATATCCAGCGAATCGTAATGACATCGTAAAATCCAATGTCTATTCACTATCGCAATTTAGTTAAGCTGTACGCGGCAGCGTAATGACGCACTAAACTGGCAGAGATAAGCCTCATACTGCAGTGAAATTAGTTGTGAATATCCTGAATTTACAGGGTAGGCGCTATTGAAGACTTTGATCTATTGAGATGATTAAAACAAAATTTCAATGACCAAGATTCAGTTTCATAACTGAGGTCACTGATAATCTGTTTAACACTTTAATTCGTAATAACTTGACACAAAATTACACATACAATTCAAAACATTAGAAAGATATACAGAGAGAATATTCAGTAGTCACAAAAATGATTGTTGCGTGTCAAAATATATTCATATAACGATAATAAGAACTACCTAATTGTATATCTACTTAGGGATTTAGTAAATAACAATCACAATAACAACCAAACTAAGTCATTAAAATAAATAAAAATTGCTGGTTATAGGTTCCAACTTCCAAGTAGACTGTAGATCTTTGGGCATTGTAGAGCGAGCGCAATTTTAACGATGTGCCAAATTGTCCATCTGCTGCATCTGCAAAGAAAAAATGTTGCTGCATTATTTTAAAAATCAGTTGGCTGTAAATTTTTAATTTTCTTAACATTTTATTTTTAGTAGGATGCTCTATCATTATTTGTACCTAATCTTAAAAAGTTTCAATAATTATAAATATTGTAAAATGTGTAAAAAGAATAAAATGTTCATTGTCGTTTTATTTTCAGCCTTTTGTATTATATAGGTACCTATTTCAGCTCAGTTAGTTATAGGTATATATACATCATACAAACTTCGAGTATTCTAGTACAATGTGATCTTAGAATTGTAGAAATGTACCCCGTTGAAGGTGTCCCACTGATCCTACCAATCGTGTCCGTTCAAGCGGGATTACGCGCCTCAAGCCGGGTTTTATACAATAACAAAGCAAATTTTCTTCGTAAATGTTTATTTTTCTTATAATAATTTTAGTTGTTAGAATGATGCTCTTACTATTTCTATACTATGCTTTACCTTTGTGTTCTTAATCTATAGATTTAATGTTTATATAGGATTTTTATTTATTTTGCGTTAATCTATAGCAACACACACATACACGTACTTAATATTTAATGATGGTTAACTTAAAAGTATACGCACATTAATAATGTTATATTTCACATATTTTATCACTGTAATTGTTACGTCTATCCTCCAAAACACGTAGCAAGTAACGTACGAGGTCGATCCTTCTCAAGCGAGATAAAATGTTTACGCCGTGGGTAATAGCATTAGGACCAGTTACTTTCTTTCCTAACTCTCAAACGGCTCTCTAAATTCGTTTCATTTCTTATATCTGGATGTAGCGTAAGTAAAAGATAACAGAACATGTATTTACTATTTGAGATTATATTAGGTATGTTTTTGTTTCGAGTAAAGCAGATTCTAATAAGCTGTAGATGCAGAAATTTCTTTAATGAATATAAAACAGATAACTTAAATTCGATTAACAAATTCTTCGTTTATAATACTTGGTTTTAATTAATTAACTTATTTTTAAAAAGAATGTTATTGACCGAAAGTATTGATTACTTATTACTAACCAATTGAATAAGAACATAACAAATATATGAGTATTTATACTCTTTTCTAATTTTATTCTTGAAATCTTTAAAATAAAATGAACAGTATACGACAAAAACCCGCAAATTCCGCTAAAAAGCTGCGTCGCTTAGCTTATTTCGGTTTCATTGCTCGTAAACAAGTGGAAATCCTCTTGAAGTAATGCCATACAAATTCATTATGAGTACATATTTTTAGAGTTTATCGTTTTCTGACGCAGGAAAAGGCTGTTGTGGGGAATATGAATTAATGAAGAAAACTCATTTCATAGAAACGTTGGGTAGAGGGATGCATTCTTTTAGATGTTTTATACATTAGGTACTTCATATTATATTCGCATGATTATGCATATTTTATATTTTTAAATAGAAACACGCAAATTAACAAAACCAGGCATTCGTAAATTACTTTTAATATTAATGTAGGTACTCGAGATTATGTTATTTATCTTGTAAGTAATATATTATACACTTTTTTTATTTTGGAAAATGCTTTTAAAAATGAAGATTCTGCTGTATAAACACAGTTTATTCAGCGAAGCTCGGACGTGATTATAACTGTGTTAAACGCTTCAATACACTAGCTTCACGAGATAGGTATTATACTTTAATTGTTATAATAAACTAATATTTCATAAATGAATAATAATTCCATTCTTCAAGTTTAGTTAATTTAATTCAATTGTGGGTAACTCGTAGATTTCATGCAGCTCTGTATTTATTCAAGTTATGTCTGGAATGCATTATTCGTAACGTAATTAAGTTCATTTGGAATCCAGCTCTTCATACCGTTTAAAAGCCTTTACTTCATATCTATTTTTGTCGATTTTTACATTATGGAATTAAAAAGTCATAGATATGAATATCTTCTTTTATTTATTCTTATTTAATTTAATAAATTTATGTTTATTAGCCATGTTACTATAAACATACACAATATAGTATTACGTGCAAAATTAATAAAATGTAGACTTATTCCATGAAATAGAAGAAATATTAACAATACTTTTAATCTCATTGCTATTAAAAGAATACTTCTTACAAAAATATAACCGTAAATTATAGTTCTCCTGCTACGAATAATAATGGAATTTTTCGTAGGTCTCCCGTGAAGAACATTTTCTTTTATATAGCTTTATACAATTATGTTATTTTATTTATTGATGAACGTTAAATAAAAGGGAGAGACGTGACAAAAATGTCCAAAATACCTACACAAGTAACGAGCAAATAGTTTTCGGCTAGTAAATGAGCTAGCGGTCGTTATTCAATTGACAATTATTGTTAGCAGTAGGTATACAGCTTGTAATGTCAAAAGTAAATGCTCCTTGTATATATTTTTTTACTTTTCCATTTTAGTGTTGATTTCAGTTTTTGTCCTTCTACATAAAGCTTTTATTTGAAACTAGCGGTCCGCCCCGGCTTCGCCTGTGGTACATGTTTACGTTTTCTCTACATAAGAACCATCCTCGTACTTCAAGGAATATAATAAAAAAAGAATTATCGAAATCGGTTCAGCCGTTCTCGAGTTATGCGCTTACCAACACATTTTGCGATTCATTTTTATATATAAGAATAGTCTTGAAATTGTAGATAATAAGCGATAAGGTCGCCTTATGTATCAATCCGTTTATTGTATACTTGTATACAAAAAATATATATTTTTAACTTGGTGTGGTAAATTAAATTGTCAAATACATAAATAATGTGTCAGTGTGCTAGCGTATTATAATTACAATACTATGTTATAATTATAAATTAATACGACGGAAATTACATCTTTACCCAGGAGATCAGGAGGAGGATTAATTATTATTTTTGTTTATTTAATAACAATTAAACCACATCGAATCAGACCCTGAAAAATGAAAGGGTTCTATTCCTGAGCATACTCAAGCGTAAGAGAAAAAAAAGACTCGATTAGTAAAGTATTTCGGTCGCTATCGTGTTAACAAGAAAATCCTCCGCACATACAGACACACGGACGTCCAAGACAGAACTTTTTTAAACTGTTTTTTAACTAGTTTAAATAACAAAAATGACATCAAAAATATCATGAATGTTAAAAATAGTGTTTTTTCTTAATATGTGTGTGTAACTATGTATTATCTTACAAGTGCAATGTATGATACATAAAGACATTTTAAGTTTGAAAAATCAGATGTTTTGCGCGAAGTGACAGTAGTACCCACCTCAACGCTTCGCTTATGAGGCGTGCAATATTCCTATAATTAATGAAATTCTTATGTTAATTTTTACAATTAAATAATTTTAAATGCTTATTGTTCTTTTGAGTGTATTGAGTTTAGTATCAAAATTAAGAGCAGAGAAGTTAAAAAAGGTAAAGGTAAAAATTTTAATTAAAAATCCGAATTCTGTGAGTATACAAAGTAACTTTTGGTTTAATTTCAAAACAAATATTTTAACAAAGAATCTTAGTCATTGTCCATTCCTTTGAAGAACCTGTAAGTTTCTAACAAATTACAGCAATAAAATCTTATCAATATTTAAAGAACGTATTTGAAAGTTAAGCTAATGAATTCAGAAGCTCAGTTAATTCTAGCTTCAACTCTAATACTATTCGCGTGTTATTAGGAGCTGAACAAGTGACATGTACTGGGAGCACTAATTAGTTCAAGGAACGTCGAAGACTTACTTATCTCATTGGAATTTCTCTTCACTTCGAAAGTGTAATCTAAAATTGGAACAGATCTCAAGCGTTAGATCTATAAAGGTTTTGACGCAGTTCTGAAATATATTGCGTAGTTCGAGATTACTTTATAGGAGAGATATTTTGTTACATGTAAATTATGCCTTAGAAAGCGAAGGGTCATTTACGGCTTTTATCCAGATCTACAATATAATGCTTTTGATAGAAATATTACAGATTTATGCAATTACCATAAATTGAAAAAAAAATTGAAAAAAAAAAAAAATTTGACTATAAAAATTTAATAGACTGTAAGTTGGCACTTCATATCTTAGAAAAGTATTTATTTAAACCAGAACAGCTCAGCTCTTTATTGTAATATTTCCGTACTTCCTTTGCCAGCTGTACTGAGAAATCCAAGTGGAAATGAAATGAAAAGCTGGAGTGATAAATCGTTTTAAATGGAATTGCCAATGAGTATTAAGGAACACGTTTAATTCAAACTTCCCATTAGAATGTTTACAACCTAAATTGCTTGCTTACAAATTGCTTTACGCGTTAATTGAGACGTTTTAAACATTAATTTTATGTTACATGTAGGGTAATTACTTGCATACAATGTTTTTCATGCGATTATACTTTGCTTGTAATCAAAATTCAATAAAAGGAATATTATGACGTAGGCTGTAGGCCGTAGCAATAACAGTCATAGTCTGAAATTACTAATGAGGCAAATTTTTTGTACATACATTAGTGTAGGGAAAATCACAAACATTTCTAAAATAAATAACCCAGGCAAATATTACTAACTTAATGTTTGTAGTTGGTAACAATTTATATTTTTCCATTTCCCTTTGTGTATTTAGGTACAAGCTTAGAATATTTTTCTATCAAAGCTACTTTGCTGGCATGAAAAATCGCATTTAATGTTTAAATTCAAGTAGTTAGTAAATAAACAATTTTATACTATGTTGGAGTTTGTGAATTACTCTTCAAATATGCTCCTTTGAATCCCTTAGCACAAAGCGCGGGGAACTTAAAATTATCCTTCATTCATACGTAAATGGGCAAAATTTCAGACTATTGGCCGGAATAGAGCGGGTTCAGAAACTTGGCCCGTTTTATGCTACCTCTGGGTCCTCTTTGGAGTTTACATCGGTTAGTGAGGTCATTACTGAGATGTGCTCGTAAACAGATGAATAGACTTGTGTTATATTAACACGGTTAATAGAAAAGGCAATGTCCGATGTTACTGTTGTTTCCACACGCCCGGGGGCTGTGTTGTTTTTGTGCTTATTGAACGTTATGCCTTCAACTCAAACACTCGGAAAATGTAGCGAATTAAAATTCACATTTTCGTTTAAATATACCTACACTCATCAAATTGATATCTATTTTTGAAAACTCTGGACTATTTTAATACTTAAAATTCAATTAACTCCTGTTTACGGAGCATAATAATTAATAACTTAATTTTATAACAGTTTCACATTATAATAGAGAAGTGTTAAACGCGTATCTCATTTCTATTTGTGTCGAACTCATTTCAAGATAGAAAAGGCTTTGAAACATAAAACATTGGCTAGTCGTTTGGGGCCGCGAGCTATGTGCTACAACTGCCAAGGGGGACAGTCTTCATTCTAAATCTAGGTCTTGTACCTTTATTCTTGGAAAACCCTTTTACTAGACATAAAATGGGCGATAATAAAATATTATAAATGTCTAGACATTATTCGTGGTTTCTGGCAGAAAAGTTTTATTATGATAAAAGCGGAAAGGAGGTACCTACATGTTTATTATAAAAATAATTATTTTTAACGATTTGAAAAATAGTATACAGTAACTTTTTGTAGGTACACTAATGTAATTTTTAAATTGTGTTGATATTACGTTTAATAATAAAAATTATTGCTTTAAAGATAAGTTTGAAATTGCTCTGCTTTTACTTAATATATTCGACGGATGAATAAAATAAAATCAGCTGAGTGTTTTTGTATTCATGCTGGATAATAAACTTGAATTGGAACACCCATTATTATGTTAATACAGGTAAAAGAAGTATTCTTGAATTATCAATTAAGCGGAGTTATCTAAGAAAATTTTCTATCGTGAAATAGAACAATGAAGATAAGAAAAAGTGAGCTCAATGTGAAGTTGATTCATTGAAGCACTGAACAAAAGTGAGTTACTTTTGTTTGATAGTTTGAAAAAATAAAAGCGAAAAGATATTTGAAGAAAAGCTAACCTAAAAATCTGCATTACTTTAAAATGTTAATTAAAAATATTATTCGATGTAAGCTCTATTACTGATAGTGAGTGTGGTTATGCATTGAATAATACATTGACATGCAAGATATTATTTATGTTAATTAACGATGATGGTTAACGTAACAATGACATTTGTGGATATCATTTAATTAATAAAAAAATACTAATCGTTTTAGATTGTAAGTATATTTAAAGATATCTAAGTTGAAACGTACGAAACCAATACAGAAATTGCAGTTTAATTGTACAAGTATGCGTATCGAGCTATATCCATTAAAATTGTATGAGTGGAATCGTAATGGCTACAGCTTTGAAAGTTAGCTCATTTCCTTGAAAAACTTCTTTGTTGCGTACAATGCGCCCTCACGTCGGGGCCGCGGAAACTGAGAATATTAGCTACGTTTCCTTCACGTAATTACGTTTTTAGATGTTCTAAATGTTCGTAAATAAACTGCTAATGTTTCACGATGCATTGAAAATATAAGCGTATTTACACACTTTATAAAGTTGCGTCGCGGATTAAGCTATTTAAACGCGATTTAACATGAAAATCATTCGTAATTGATGCGTTTTATTTGATCTCAAACCCTTTCTTTTACCCGCTTTTTCTGTATCTGTTTTATCGAAATAATTAATTGGACGCCTTTCACGCTTGTAGATGACTACGTGATCTTTGTGCGAAATGGTCGTATGTGATATAATTTATATTCCGTGGAAACGTCATAGTGCTCATACAATTTAAGTACTTTTGATGAAGGACGAATTCACAGATAAAATATTTAAAACGGACGGCGATTTTTGATTAAATTTTTGGTTCACCGCACCCGTCACTAGCCTATTAAACGTAATTCATTCATTCGTTTAGTCGATTATTTTATTATGTATGAGCCCAGGTTTTTCCCAGGTATTAGTAATTTTTGTCATGTTTAGAAAAAAATTATCAATTGTTCTCCTAATCCAAGATTTGTTTTGCTTTGAGTGAAATGAAATGTTTATTGAACAAAGTGGTTCGTATGTGAAAAGAAAAGTGTTGTTTCTACCATTTTCCTCATCATTTTTATGTTTTTTCTCTCCATGGTCAAGCCGTTCTTGAGTTTTATGTTAAGTAACACATATACTAATTGTTTTATGTCGATTCATTTATATTGACATAGATATTATAAATAAATTGAACTAAAACTGGGTTTCACTAGTGTGCCTAACTATTAACTAAAACGCACTGAAGAACTCATTATCATGTATATTATTCGTGCAGACCCTCCAAATTATTTAACCAATTATAATAACACTCATGTTAGATACAAAACCGCATTTTCTATTTAAGTAATTAAATTTAGCGTGCTAGTTCATTAATAATTATTTAATGATCATTTAGGCAATATTACGTAATGCTAAATGCATTTAACAATAATTTATATTACTCGAAAGTAAATAATATGTATAAGGCGGATATTTATATTAAGAAATTCAAATAAACATTATATTTGATGCGGGTAGACGTCTGTAGACAACCGGCCATGAGTTCATTCTTGACATGCGAAAATTGTACAATACAAATCTTTTATTATTTCGTTTGTGATACTGGCTTTGCTTAAAAGGATTCTATTTTAAGCTTGACGCTTGTGGAATAATAAAGTTGTTTTTACAACCGTTATGTACATATTTCGTTTTTAATAATATTTTCTGATGTGTTATTTTGCATAACTTTGTCAGCGATCGGATGAGGAAAATGGAGTAGGTCGGATTAGTTGGCAATTAGAAATTTAGAATTCAGTTAGAAAGTTGTTCAGATTTGTTATAAGTATCTTTACAAAATTATTTAATTGGTTGGTGTGGTAACAAAAATAAATATTGCGGCAATTCATCATGTCTAGAGATAGGATTCCAATAAGACTTATGATATATTTATTAGATACAAAAATAATTGCCAACATTCGATGTATCGAACACGAAGATAAGTTGCGGAAGATTCCAATCTTGGATGAGATTCCTGCTTCATAAAAATATGTACCTAATCTATTAGTTTTCTGTTCGGATTCGCCCGTGTAATCAAAGGAAATTAAGACGTTTAACTTGCATTGAGGTAAAAAGTAGACTACCTTTTTCTCCCCCTTCGCTTACCTCCTAAGTGTATCGCCAGGCACTAAAATAATACCCTAAATCGCTCCGTTACGACGTGGAAGAAATCAATCAAACATTTCTAAGCCAGGATTTATCAAACAATTGTAAATAATTCGCTATCATAGATCCTATCTTTCCTACTTAAATTATATAGGCCCATATAGGCCCTATTCATCCTGAGTAACTAGTTGTTGGTAAAAAGTAAAAACTCCTTAATATCTGGGAAGTCTTGAACATTTTTAAAGGAAATTTCTAATTGGTTATACGCTTTTTATCTCCAGTGCTACAGCTAGTTATTAGCTTGGTATTGTTACGTGACAATATTTCTCGACGACGTGTGTTGAATCCCCGAGTTATTGTAGACTGGCAATTGTAAAGAACATTCGGATGGCCATAATCGCCTTGTGCTGAATGGAATTGCTTGTCCTAACTGTCCAAAGGATTTTACAGGATGTTGAGTTTTATTTTTGATGCAATTCCTATTACAGCGTATTAACGGGAAAAATGTATGACTCAATAAACAATATTCGTATTATAAAATGCACACTACATCTGCATAAATAACCGAATATATAAAAAATATATATCTGCATAAAACATACTAAACTTTAGTTCAAAATCTTCGTAAATATTGAATCCCTAACCAAAACTACCTACACTACTTTTTTTACCATTTCAAACCAATAAAATTATATGAATTTTCTTCCTTTAAACGTCTATAAATCATATTCTTTAAATTCAAGTGGCATACGAATAAACGTTTCTTTTCATTGATAAGCCTCGAATTCAATGTACTGCAGCTCATACTTTAACCCCAATGCACGTAGCGATTTAAACTGATCGATTGCAAAATTCTCTTGTGTCAGATAATCGTTAGTTATGCACTTGGTGTAATAAATATATTGAATTACTAGCGGTCCGCCCCGGCTTCGCCCGTGGTACATATGAAAAATAGATGTTGGCCGATTCTCAGACTTACCCGATATGCACAGAAAATTTCATGAGAATCGGTCCACCCGTTTCGGAGGAGTATGCAGACTAACATTGTGACACGAGAATTTTATATATAAGAAGATATGTGATTCATAATCTGCAAAAATTTTGGAAATATACAGTGTCTAGGCAATCTGGAACAAGTATACCTAATCATTTTATTTAGTGAGATTGCGTAATGGCTCTTGATTTTTAAAATTAGGCTTGCATAGTTTATAATACCTAATAATAATAATAAATCTTTATTTCAGACACCAAGTATAGGTACCTACATAAAAGTTTGGTAAACAATTATTTGATTAACATACAGGGCCTCTTTTCTTATGCGATACGTTGAAGTTATATTATTTGTAGGTATTAAACAACAATCCATTAGGTATTTATAGACACGTTCCACATTCACAGTGCTCTTACGTATGACAGTGTCACTTTTACCATAAGATTCTCCGAAAATCCTCCAACCCACGCACACGCACACCTATGTCTGATAGCTATTATTATTACCAAATCGAATTTTTAATTCCATCGTAACACAAATAAATACTCCAATAACTTGTTTCAATTTACTCAGAATTGTAAATAAATCGGCATCTTTCCATTTTCAATCAAAAGGGCTTCCAACGTTACAAATGCCAAAACAAGTTGAATTTGTAACACGATAACAAATTGAAATGGATTTAAAACAAACGAAATTCGTTTCTGAAACTTCTAACTAAATTGGGAACTACTGCTAAAATTTTGTTATTCTCGGAATAAAAACGTCTTTATCAGAATTTAGGCATAGATCCTTTATAATTCATAGTCTAAGTAATAAATCTGTCAATCCCGCATAGGATCTAAGTAGTCATTATCTTGTGTCTCTTACTTCGTGCTTTCATACACTCGGGTGCAAAAAAATCGCACACCCCCTACATTTTAAGTTCCTCAACCCTCAACCTCATTTTTTTTATGTTCTAAACATATTTGGAAAATATGACGTATATCAAATGAAAGCATATTTAATAAGCTTTCTAAAAATAGCAAATTCATATACCTAACTTTAAATTTTTTATCAGAATCATGTATTTCATCAAGCAATGACTCGATGTAACTGTGAAAATAAACCTATTAAAATGTTGTCGTTATACAAACAAACAAATTTAAATGTTGTCGTTCTCTTGTTATGTTTTACGACTCTCTATCATTCAAATCTTATTTTACACCCACAAATTAATACGTGGGTGTTATTGTCGAAAATCAACACATTATAATTGAAATCTTTAATCTATGTATATGACCTTTAACTCAACTGACTGTAACATATTTTATCATATTTATACATGTGCTCTTTAAGCAGGATTATCTCCTATCATCTCGTCCGCTTATGTAGGCTCTATACCAAAAAAATACAAGCGTTTAATTGTTAGAATTGTATCGTTGTTACAGCAAACATAGGGACGTGTTAAGCCTCGCAACTGGGCTATAAATATCGGCAAGCTCTGACTAATGGCGTCCGTTGAGCATTACAGATTTGCTTCGTCGGCGTTGCCTAATTTTATGGCAGCGACTGATTATTGGCTGGTCACATCTACGTGAATGCTCATGCTATTAATCTTATAATATAAAAATGAATCCCAAAATGTGTTGGTAAGCACATAACTTGAGAACGGCTGAACCGATTTCGTTAATTCTTTTTTTATTATATTCCTTGAAGTACGAGGATGATTCTTATGTAGAGAAAACGTTAATATGTACCACGGGCGAAGCCGGGGCGGACTGCTAGTTATAATATAAACGCGAAAATACATGGGTAAACATTCGCATTACTAACAGATGTAAGTGTAACATCTTAAGGACAATAAAATATTCCCATCTATTTGTCTCCACATACCTACCTACTAACTTGCAAAAACTTTGTCATATGACAAAGGGAATGAAGATTACGGTAAAATCAATATGTTATTTGTCTTATCAAAAGCTTTCATCACCGACGTCTCTACTCAACAACGCGAAAATGTATCCTCGTTTTGCTTTATCTTTGTTAACTCTAAGAATGAAGAATTTCTTATTGTTAATTTCAAGTGATTAGTGTTCAGGCTAAAACAGGTGTCAGACAGCTTCAAAATTAGTTGACTGACAGTTGTTAAGATTAGTGATCTTTGAATTCTGAGTATTTTTAAAGGTTTATGCAAAATCACTATTTATATATTATGTAATGTTCGTTTTAATTACTAAATACACGGAATGTTTTAATTACTAAATACACGGAATGTATTGGAATATAATATAATTTTTATATTATTGTCGGTTTGTTCATTTTTTATCAAAACAACTGTTGGAACATAAATTGCACTAGGTAGATACTGTATCACGATATTAAAAAATATTTTATTTTTTGTTATAGGTACAATATTTTAATATGGCCGATACATAGCAAGCATAGAGATCTGTGATAGCAAGTAATAAATTGTAAATAAATATATTTGTAGTACATTAAATTAGTAAGTGCTAAAACAATTAAAAATATATCTAGATAATTACTTAAAGTTGTGCAATTAGCGCATTCTTCTGTAGTGGGACAAAATACGAGACCCATAACTCTGAGAAAATGGCTCGAATCCAGCCGAGGATATTTAATCAGTGTCTACAATTTCACACGTCTTCTACGGAGGTTCCAAACCGTTACGTGTTTTTATCTATTTAGGTTAGAAAAGTCTTGTATAAAAAAAATGTGTGCGTGTACTAGTGTACTTCTTTATGACCTTATTTTCCAAAAAATAATTTACTATATGCAACTTTACAGAAATACGTCGAATCACGCGAGGTAGGGATAAGAAAAAGATGGCGCGTAACGGTAAAATGTCACGCGTAACGAAAAAATGTTACACTAAATTTTTTTCCAACCCCGATCAAGAAGTTTCATTTCAAAAACTATAAGTGTGTCATAAACTTTGGAAGATACCACTTTGACTTAAAGATAAAGGAATGTATAATTAATTTGAGAAATGATTTAGTAATGAGTTTGAGTAATAGAAATAATTATTTATTAGTGTCTTAATAAAATACTTTGATTTAAAGAAAAAATAATAACATAATAGAACATGACTACTGTGATAACTGTTTTTATTGAAATCAAATCCGTAACCCCTCTATAATCGTTCGTGTTAATTGGTATCTACTATCTACTAATTTGGAGATTATTAATTTGAACACCCTTAATTACTATTACATTCAAAACAATTGCTATTTATTATGTTACTATTATAATATAAATTACTAGTACCCTATCCTAGTAAAACATGAATATTGAATTTTTAACAATCACAACACTCGATGTTAACTCGATACGAAGTGAACAATATACAAAGGTTTATTGTTGAACCTCAACTTTTGCTGATACTCTATTTAATATAACTAAATAATAATGATTACATAATCCCTATCACTAAATTTAGACACGGGTCGTGGGTATAGAATAACTTATTAATACATAATATAATAAAATGTAACTGATCCTTGTCAGTAGGCGGAAGCTCTTGGAAAATCTATTATTGGTGACCTTATTAACGCAGATTATAGCAGTAGATAGTTATTTGTTTGTCTCTTACTTTATTTCTCTGTGTGTTTGTAACTGCTAATGTCAAAAATTGATACACTGGTGTAGGTCTTGTAATGTAGTTGTTATCGATCCATTTGAAAGTAAAAAAAAATACCTAATATAATAGTGTATGGGCTGCTGATTGATATGGTATGATATCCCATACACTCCTTTAGCTGATAAATTGATAGTTTGATAGTTTCTACTGATGATGTAAAACAAGTTATTGCCTTTGATCACTTTATTGTTGATTACTATAAACTAATGATGATAATATGATATTGATATATTTGATAGTTGATTGATAATGAGATTAATTGATATAGCGCGTACACCCCGAGCGCTTTACACGAGCCGCGAGCGCAGACCAACTGGGTGAAGATGTTCTTGTCACCATAATGAAATAGGATCGTGTAAAGCGCTGAGTCAGGATGTACGGCTAGCCCGTACATGCTCCCAGGCCAAAAAGATGATATTGATGATGTGATAATGATCTAAAACTAAACAAGGTGATAAACAATAAGAACTTATATCTAATGATGGTGATATAACAATATATGAACTTAAGTGCTAAACACAGGGGAATACTAAACATTGAATATTGATAGAGAGTTATTTGGGGAAGTGGACCGATCACACTTTTTGCTTTTTGCACTTTCACTATCACTTTTCACTAACACTTGTTGCTGCAATGGCGAGCCCTTAGCTCGCGCCACCGGCCCCAGTGGCCGCTGGAGAGGCGAGCCTCTGGCTCGCGTCGACGACACCGGCGACTGCTGTAGTGGCGAGCCTCTAGCTCGCGCGGGAGACCCCTGCTGCTGTTGTTGAGACGGTGAGCCCCGTGCTCGCCGCCTTACCCGCCAGAATAAGATGCCACCGATAACCAGTATGGTGACCATGGCGAGATAAATCATCGCATAATGATGTATATCGTGATAAGATATACCATCGATGACTGGATCAATCTTTTTGATATTGTTAATTTGCTCTTCAATCTTGATAATATTTGATGTGATATTTTTTGTACTCTCATCGGCTGGCAGGTCCGTTAATGATAAATTTATTAAATTATTGATAGGTGATAACCATGATGTGTTCATATCAGGTGTTATTTGCAATATATTGTTCTTCTTTCTATAAGTTTGAATATAAAATTCTGATGATTTTATCAAACAATTTTGATCAATTGATATGATTCCGGTGTTATTTAATTGGATGGCCATAAGTTTTTGTTCACATAATATCTTGTACTGGCAATTGTTGCAGCAAAAATAAAAGTATTTATTGGGCTTGTTGATTGAAACTAAAATATTCTTGCATTTATTCATAACAGTTAGACAGCTGTTGGAGTTTTCTGCTTTCTCACATAAGTCTTTTTCGCTATTAAAATGATAAATAGGCTTGTTAATACGACACAACATTGTCTCTATGTTTTGATTCTCACAAACATGTAATTCGATCTCTGATAGCATTATGAATGAGTCTTTCTTTATATTTAGCGCCAGGTATTCGCTAATAGGTACTATACTGATCATATTTTTTTCAAATTGTTTTGGAATAGCAATGACCTTGAGCAAATCATATGTATCTCTAGTGACTAGAGGTATTGATATTTCGAATATGAGAAACTTTTTTGATAATCTAGCTTTGATCTTTAGCAATTTATAAATACTTGATGGATTCGTGGGGTCAGTGGGTAGTGATAAATCTTTTGATAATTGGGATGATATTATGTTCAACTCTTCCTGCAGTTGCTTGGGGGTTAAAAAGTGAATGTTATATTTTCCATTAAATATATCTGTGATAGTTTCTAATAGATAACCTTGAATGCTTTTAAGTTTAATTAAAATATTATTAACGATTATCGCTGTCATAGTAAATTCACTGATATAGGTGTTGTTTTGCATCTCCGACTGCAATACGCCCATTGCAATGTCGATTTCATTTAACTTTTTGGTAACGCTTTTATGATGATTTTGCATAACTGATTCAATTCTTTTGATAAGATTAAATTCCGCTTCTACAACGGAAGTTTGATTTTTCCATAAACTAGCCATGTGCCGCTGATTTACTTTAATTAATTCGATATCTTTCTCGTACTGTTCGGCAAAGTTACTATCGAGTATTCCAAACAACTGATTAGCGACGTAACCTACACCGTTGATAAGGCCGCGCCGTCTGCGCGCGTGCCCGTCCAAACGCTGATCTAGCAACAATCTATTGTAATGTTGTAGCTCGGAGTACTCGTGATTTAATTGATACATGATACTTTCGCACTGTGAATGTTGTTTTATCTTAACACAGATGGTTTCTAAGTATTCTAAATACTTGCGAGACGCCATGTCGCCATGCCAATACGGGTTCATGTCGTAGTAAACAATGAGTCTCCAGTCATCTGTTATTAAATGCATTCTTGCAATGTCGTCGAAAAATAAACTTGTATTATTTTGTAGCGGAGTGATATTATATGAGGCGATTGTGTTTGTAAATAATGTCATAAAAAATAGAAGAATTGTTGTTGCGACGGTTGCAAAATTGTATTTTTGATTTCTCCTTCTCGTGGTTGTATGATTGTTTGATACTGTTTCTTCTTGATTGACGGGTAAAATTGATAACTTTAGGATAGGTCTTTTGATATATCCATTTTTAGTTTTTAATGTGACCACACGCACGTAGCCATCACTACCAGGATGCAACTCCACCACTCGCCCTAAAGGCCATTTTCCTGCGGGAAGATTGCTGTCGTGAATGATTACAATGTCATTTAATTTGATATTATCTTTTGATTGTCTCCACTTGCTTCTCGTTGATAAATTTGTTAAATATTCATGTTGCCACCTCTTCCATATGTCTTGAAATATTTTTTGTGCTAAATGTAATCTTGTTCGTAGATCTCTCTCTGTTTCATATATTGATAATACTGGACCGCTGGCTAGAAAATGTGATGGTGTCAAATAATCGAGCTCCTCGGAGTCTTCTGTTAAAGCACAAAGTGGCCTTGAATTTAAGCAAGCCTCCAGCTGAGCTAGTATTGTACTATATTCTTCGTATGTTAATCGTTGCTCGCCAACCACCCTCTTAAGGTGAAATTTGAGACTTTTCACGGCTGCTTCACTAAGACCGCTCGCTGAAGGCCAAGATGGGGCATTAAAATGCCATGTTATGCCCATATCCGCCACCTCTGATTGAAATTGTGTGTTAAATATTTTGAGTATTTCATCGTATTCTTGCTGTAATATTTTATTTGCTCCTATGAAATTAGTGCCGTTATCACTGTAGATGTGACCAGGCTTACCCCTGCGAGCTGACATTCTACGCAGGGCTGATATAAAACTTGCACTTGATAAATCTGATACCAGTTCCAGGTGTACAGCCTTGGTGGCCATACAAGTAAATACTGCAATGTAACCTTTTGTTGTCTTGATACCTCTTCCAGCGTTTGATTTGATAAATACATGACCTGTATAGTCGACTCCCACGTTGTAGAAGGGTCTTGATGGGTTTACTCTAGCAGCTGGTAAATCTCCCATAATTTGATGATGCTTGGTGGGATTATGTCTCCTACATTTGATACATTGTCGTACTATCTTTTTAACAGCCCTATAGCCACCCATAATCCAATATTTCTGCCTCAAATATGATGATGTTAGCCTAGCACCTCCATGATAAGTAGATTGGTGTGCTTCATTAATTAATAATTTCGAGAGACGACTGTTGTTCGGTATGATGATAGGATTTTTCATGTCAGGGTCAAGGTAAGCATGTCGCAGCCTTCCCCCTACTCTGATGATTTGTTGTTGATCGATATAAGGATTTAATTCACACAATTTACTTTTCCTATGTATATTATTACCACTTCTTAAATCTGATATTTCCCTTTCAAATGATAACTGTTGAATATTTCTGATAATAAGCAATGTTGCACGTTTCAATTCCTCCACTGATAAATAACTTTGATATTTATTTTTGTTGTTGGTGAATCTACACATCCATGCAACAATTCGCACAGCCTTACGGAATGTGCTGTGTTTTGATAATATATCTAGTATGATAGAATTATTATGATGATTTGTTACCGCAGCGGTAACTTGTTTTGATACCTTCAACTCTTGATCTGTTGAATATATTGTGACCTTATTATTTTGATCACTAAATGTTGATAGCCACTTGGGGCCTTGCCACCACAAAGAATGATCCTTCAATTGTGATGCTGATAAACCTCGACTTGCACAGTCAGCAGGATTTTCTTCTGATTTGACATACCGCCAGCAATCTGGAGGCATGACCTTCGTTATTTGCTGCACTCTGTTTGCCACAAACGTTTTCCATCTAGCTGCATCTCCATTTAACCAACCTAAAACTACTGTACTGTCAACCCATCCATACATTTTTATATCATGATCCTTAAAATATTCCTTAACCTTATTCATTAATTTTGATAAAAGTAATGCTCCACTTAATTCTAATCTAGGTAATGTAACGACCTTGCTAGTGGGCACAAGTCTCGTTTTTCCAACCAATAATGTTATATGTGAATCTTCACCTTTATTTACACGGCAATATATAACACATGCATATGCTTTCATAGACGAGTCACAGAACCCATGTAACTCGATACTATCGCAATTACGGGTGTGAATCCAGCGTGGTAGTTTTATATCTTTGATCACGCTAATATCGTTTCTAACTTTGATCCATTCCTTATATATTTCTTCTGGTATTTGATCATCCCATCCTATATGTGCCGCCCACACTTGTTGAAAAATAATTTTTAATTTTGTTGATAATGGTGATAGCCATCCGATAGGGTCGAATAATTTTGATATGTCTGATAAAAGCATTCTTTTTGTTATTTTTGATGATTTCAAGGGTTCTAGTTGCGAATGAAATGTAAAAATATCTTCTTCGGGATTCCAGCCTAATCCTAGCGTTTTTGTTGTTTCTGATTGTTTAAAACTAAAATCACTAGAATTGATATTGGATTCTTTTATATTTTGTGATAATTCCGTAGTATTTGATTTCCACTTACGTAAGTTAAAGCCACTTGATTGCAATAACTTAATTAAATCGTTTTGTAATATCTTAGCTTCCTCTATGGAATGACAACCGTGTATGACGTCATCCATATAAAATGAGTTCTCTAAGACTTCGATTGCGGAGCTATGTAAATAATTATTTCTCTCATCACTAGCCAGCTGTTTTAAGGTCATCATAGCTAGGAATGGAGCTGCTTTCGTACCATAAGTAACCGTCGTGAGTTGATATTCACGAATAGGTTCCGAAGTAGAGTCCCGCCATACTATTTTTAATAATTTCTGATCTTCCGGGTGTAGCCAAATTTGACGAAACATTTTTTCTATGTCCGCAGTAAAAGCAAATTGATATTGTCTCCATTTAATGATTAAAGACTGTAAATCTTGTTGAAGATTCGGACCTTTTTGCATAAGGTCATTTAAACTGTATCCTGATGAAGTTATGCATGATGCATTGAACACAACTCGAAATTTCGAATTTATGTCGCTATCTGTACGCACGCAATGATGAGTATTGAAACACTCTGGCTTAGACGTATTAGAGGCCGGTATCATATGACCCATTGATTGATAATCTTGCATAAATAATTTATATTGTGTATGAATGTTATTGTTTTTGATAAATCTCTTTTCTAACGATTTAAATTGCGCTACAGCCTTGAATTTTGACTCTCCTAATTTTTCCGAATAATTGTTATGCATTGGAAGACGAACCTCGTAACGGCCATCTTCCCGCCTTGTTGTTGTATTTTTGTAGTAGTTGATACATTGTTGATCTTCGGTTGATAATTGCGACTCCTCAATGATATCCTCGATTTCCCAAAATTTTTGAATTTCTTCCAAACGATTGATGACGACGTTGCATTGTAAAGTTTTCACGCTACCTATCAAAATCCAACCCAACTGTGTTTTTTGTGCTATAGGCATATTATTATTACCTTTACAAATTCCTTCCATAACAATTAATGAATAAATATCTGCCCCTAATAGCAAGTCCACCGGGCGACTTATATTGAAGTCGGGATCGGCTAATTTGATATTGTTGATATACGGCCAAAATGGCTTCGAAAAAGTGCTATTAGGCAGGTTATTCACTAGGTTTTTCATGATATATGCTTCCGTTTCAAATTGAAAATGATTGTTAATTGATGCACATGTGATTGATATGACACCCTTGCAATTGCTCTCCTTGATACCGACACCTGATATTACACCACGGCATTGTTGTCGAGGTTGTCCTAAAATTTGAGCAGCGTGTTCTGTGATAAGTGAGGTTTGAGAACCTTGATCAATTAAAGCCCGCATTTTGATAAATGACCCGTCGTTTGCTTGTACTTTTAATATGGCTGTCGCTAAAAGAATCTCAGGTGTTTCACGTTGCATCGAAACGTGAGCATTCCTCTGCACCTGTTGCGGCTCATGTTTTTGATAACCCTGGCTTGCTATTTTCGAAGAACTAGGAATGGAAATCTCATACGCCTCGTGTATGATAGTATTATGCTTCCCATGGCATTTCAAACATCTTTTTTCAGAAAAACATGGTTTACCATTGTGTGAATAGAGGCAACTTTCGCATACACCCAATCTTGTAACCGTGCCGCGTCTTGTTGGCGGTGTCATATTCAAAAACTTATTACAGTAAAACAGACAATGCTCGTTGGTTTTGCAAAGTTCGCATTTATGATGTTTCTGCGAACTGATGGGAACTGATGGGTCTTCTTGTTTGCGATTTTGATGGGAATGGGAAATAAATTTATTGCTTGTGGGAAACGATGTCTTGATAAAATTTTTGTTTAATTTATAAAATGGTTGATATGAATTCTTGACCTCAGGTTTCTTTTTTAATGACTCTAATGATGTAAATTTGTTCTCCAGAAATGTTAAAAACTCTTTTAATGTTGCTAATTCTCGAGGCTGTTTTAAAGTATTGATATATGCGTTATGCGTCTCGGAGTCCAATTTCTGGGCGATTAAATGTACGATTAATGGATCCCACGATCCTACGTCGACACCTAAGTTTTTGATAGCGTTGATAGTTTCTATGGTCGTATCATGTATCCGTTTGATATGATTTAATGATGTTTGTTGAGCGACAGGTATATTCAATAAAATATCAATATGCGAACGGAAAATTAATGATTTGTTATTGTAGCGATTATTAAGTATATCCCAGCATATTAAATAATTATCCGAGGTTATTGGTAGATGCTGAATAAGCCTTTCAGCTTCTCCTTTAACTTTTGTTTTCAAGAATTGCATTTTTTGCGCCGATGATAATGAT
>CAJQZN010041967.1:34309-66002 GCA_907164685.1 Colias eurytheme | reverse complement strand
ATTTTAAGAATTTATTTCGTTCTTTTTAATTTATGGATAAATGAATACTGTTTTATATGTGGTTAAAGCTGTGGTAAGTAACCTATAGTAAGATACGAAATATAAATAAATATTGGTAAACAAAAACATTTTCCAAGTATCTAAACTATAAAATTCCTTGCATGCATGTAGCATTAGTATCCATGTAGAGTTTATCCAAAAAAATTATGTCATACTTTTCTAAAATAGAAAATTCTATTCTACGTTTTACATCGGGAAACTCATGGTTCATTTGTAATGAGCTGAAATCCGTCTGAACAAAGTAGTTACTGAGTATTTTTGAAAGATAAAAAATAATATCAATATTTGTATGCCAATTTGTTGGCGAATTGTGCGGATGTGAAATTTATTATAAAAACTTTGTAACCACAATTCTGACAAATAAATTATCATTTAATTTCAATAAATGGATTTCTGTGTGGCGGAGTGTATTATTTCAGTAGGAAAAAGAAAGTCTAAAGTCCCATACAAACATAATAACCTTTACATTAAGCTGAAGCAAATAAAGTTTGTTTGATCGATAACGTAACAATCATGAAGATTGCGGTCTTATAATGCTTGTCAATGGGATTATCTATACTAATATTATAAAGCTGGAGAGTTTGTTTGTTTGAACGGGCTAATCTCAGGCACTACTGGTCCGATTTGAAAAATTATTTCAGCGTTAGAAAGCCCATTGATCGAGGAAGGCTACAGGCTATAATATATCATGACGCTAAGACCAACAGGAGCGGAGACACGCTGGTGAAACCGCGGGGCGCATCTATATTCTTTAGATAATATAATGAATAATAACTCTAAAAAATAAGGAACGAAATTCTCGTGTGGTGCATTTGTACATAATTATACAAATAAGTAAGTAATGCTGAATAGATAGTCATCACATACTAATGTGAATACTAATGTATATAGAATACTAATGTGATGGTAATGATTTACCTTCATGTGACGTAGGTACCTCTATATTTTATGTTCATAGGAATTAGTTTACATGAAAGTGTAAGATATTAGTAATTCTTTTACTGTTTTGGTATACATCGCCATTACATCAACATAGACGTGATTTGAGTAGTTAATAACATTCTGTAGTGTTGATTAGGTATGATTATATACATATACATTTATACTATTTATAAATTCTTCATTATAATATAAAGAATCCTGAATTTGAATCAGAATACGCTAGTGCTTATAAACATTTTTCAACTAACTTACGAACCACTTGGTGTGTACTAAAAAATATGTTTATTAGCATGTACCATTAACAACTAAAACATACACTAACAAGATATAAATATAATATGTATAATAAGCAAATATTACAGAGATCATGCGTCCCCAAAGCTGCACAGTGGGCGAGCCGCTGGCGCTAGTGCTGCGCATCATGCGAGTGCTCTCACTAGCGCCACTCACCATCGCACGGGAGCGCGCTGGGTACCGCATTCGAGTCTCCAAACTTTATGCTATTATCGGATACGTCGGCGTTATTATGCTTAGTATGTGTTGTAAAAAGGCCTCATTATGATAGGGTTGCACAAGGTTCACATTTGGGACCTCTTCTTTATCTCCTATTATAAATTTTTATATAACTAAATTTTTATTTTAGTTTTTGCTCCTTTCAGATGGCTTGCATGGTCTGTGCGTTTGGTTTGAATTAAATGTAATCAATGGATACTATAGTGAACTTCGCACACAGATACCTTTATTGCTTTTTGTTATAATGTTGAGTATGTTCGCAGTAACAATCATCACCTTTTATGGATCATTTTGTAGTGTATCCAGAATGAATAATGTAATAGAGCAGGTGTTCTGTTTGGAAAAGGTTGAAGTACTGTTTTCAATTTTTAGCATTCTTCTGTCCAAATCTATAGAAAGCATGACATTTTTAATATTTCACAGGCAGTTCCTGGGAATAATAAGAAAGAAGTTGATAATAAAAACAAAAGAGTAATAATACTTCTGATTTTTTGTAGAATTTTCATGGATGTGACAAATTTTATACGTTTTGGTTATATTGTAGGATTTGCTAGTAAGTTGTTACTATTTTACTAAGCTACTAGCTGAAAATTTTTGTGCCAGTAGAAAATACACAGCTTGTTTATGCCCGACTGACACATTTAAGTTTTATAAAGATTAACGAGAAGAACGATTAGTTCACTACTAATCGTTCGTAAATCGAGCTTAAAACTCATTCTAATATTTTGAAGAATGAATTAATTAACACAATGAACTTTTAAAATTATATTTTTTTTGACAGAATTTAGAATGATCGACTACATTATACGCCGCATAAAATATCACTTGATGTGTTCAGTTCAAATATATGTATTCATTATCTACGAAGAAGTTTTGTCCAAAATTCGTATCGTTCGAGAAGAACTTCAGGGTCTGGCTGACTTGCTGGAATTTAGTATGAAACTGCTTTATATTGTTTTGTCAATATACAGGGTGCCCACCGTCGGTATACTAAGCTCAAAGGAAGTTCTAGTTTTACATAATCTGAGTACGTAAAAAATACTTATAAAATTCCGGCCGCATTTTTTTTTTCAAATAGATTAATTCTTAAAACACTATGTATATACCCCTAACAAGCAACCCGCCCAACTTTGCCTACCGCACGTGAAATATCGTTTAAGATTATGTTTTCTAGACAAAATGCTCACATTAGCGAAGCGGTATATGCCGGCTGCGCGAAGCTAGAGAAGATAACATGGATTTCAAGGAAAAATTTTTAGCAAAAAGTTGTTGACGTAATGTTGTTGCTTAAGTATTTTATACGTGATCAGTGTATGCAAAACTAAGAGCCCCTTCGCGCTTAGTATACCGATAGTGAGACACCCTGTATATTATTTTTTACTTGTGACTTATTAAAGTCTTAAGAAAAAAAGAATAATAATACTTTTTTTTATTTAAGGATACGATCCATTACCAGAGTTTACCCAATCGGCCGATACAAGGCTACAAAAGATTGGAGAAAAGTTGGAGTTTTTAATAGATATATTTAAGCGGGTGAACCAAAGCAACGAATATGCAGTTGTTTTTGTTTACATAGGCATTATTTCCCGCATAATAAATACGTTATTCGAATTTATTTCATGTAAGTGTATCCTTTCTCATACCTCTTATTCATGTTATCCGATGAGTACCTAATAGTTTAACAAAGATTAAAACTAATATTATATTGTTGAAGTGAACCTCAAAGAGCCCTCTGCGATCGTGAATATTATGTCCATCTTAGTTGTTGTGTCATATACGCTTCTCCTCATAATATTAATTGATCCGTTCCAAGAAATAGAGATTGAGGTAAGTGTTGTATGTATAAGTAAGTAGAAGAACAGTATGATTATAAAATATGCACCAAATTAACTCGTACTACGTAGTAAGATACTCGACATGTACTAAGAGACCGCCTCCTTGGTTGGTTCGATTCCCGGTGCAAACGATGAAAAAAAATTTCGGTCTGGCAGGACACAGAAGTTCTCACCTAGGTACTTGTTCCTAAAGGAAATCAATCAGTGAAACAGATGTATGCATAATGCATCTGCTCCTTACGCCAATTGGGGACACGGGACTTCACTTTTATCGATAAAAGATACTGCTCTTTATGCTCTATACGTGACATAAAGATAAACCACGGTTATAGATAGACAGCTATCCGACCGTAAGCTAGTAAGGTTCTATCGTTGGCCGTTCCCAATATCGTATCTATCGTAACGTATCGTAACGGCCATTACTGGCTGACAGCTGTCAAAACGTTATTGGGACGCTCAAATAGACAAATTCGAAGAGAAAAATATACCTCTAGTAAGCAGTTAGTCCTCCAGACGATAGATAGCGATCAGAGATAGGTTAGCTTATAGCTAGTAAGCTTATTGGGACGCCGAAACAAAAGATATAGCATTTTCTATCTTTAGTAGGGTCAAACCGAAGACAGATACGATATTGGGACTTTGGCGGCCGTATGACGGCCATAATATGACGACAGCTCGCTCTGCTTGTTATGTTCTGGTGCTAACGTACTAAATACTACAATGTCAATTATATTGTGAAATAAGCATTAAGCAAGTACGATATAAAAAAAAGACGGGTTGCACTCCGGGAGTGCCTGCAGAAGTGAAAACTTGATTATTAACGTTGAGCAATTTTGATATTTTGGAATGGTATCTGTCTTGCGCTTTTTCGATCATCCCCCCTATGCAAGTGGCTTTCTATTAGCGTAGCGTTCAATAGAATAGACTACGAATGTATGAGATTGACGTAAGCTGTAGATACGTTTAAATCTACAGCTACAGTAGTTTTGTCGGAAATCGAGAGAAACCATTTTTTTCTCTTAAAAGCTCCCCCCTCCCACTTCCCGAACTCGGATTGACCGTAATTTATTTTTCCTTTTATTTTCATCATGTTCCCCTCCTTTTCTAATGGGTTTCATCCGACTGCGATTTTTTTTATCTTTTCATTATTTTTAAAGGCTTCTACCCCAGTCTATAACAGAAAGCCACTTGCATAGGGGGGCAGGTCACGTGTCCTGATGCGAGTTTAAGATTTTATACCCATTACAGAAAAAGTGCTCAACGCCGCTAAAGAAGTTTTCACTTCAAAAATGTGGTTCTCTCGTGCAACGTTTCATATTTTATCAGGGAGCATATTATAATTTTATGTTGAATTTCAGATGCAGACTATGAAGTTGCAGGTGGGCCGCATCGCCACAACGGACTACGTAACCGACTCCATTCCAGCGCCACTTGAAATGCTCTACGACGTGTTATCAGCTATAGATTTGTCGTTTTCTCCCCTCGGTGTCTTCACTGTGAACCGTTCTTTATTGGCTAAGGTAGTTTAGTATATGATATTTTCGTGAATGTTTTTATTATTATTTTTTAATTACATCTTTACAAATCATCTCTTTTTGTTTCAGACACTAGGTGTTACGGTGTACTATCTCACTATTGTTATCCAATTCAACGATAACTAATGGATTAAATGAATAGATTATTAGATATATACCTTTTCTGTATAAGCTTAGTGTATAAGTATAAAAAATATTTCCTTCCTTATTTATTCTTATCAAATTAATATATTCAAATTAATAAATATTAATAAATGTCTTAAGATCTGTGACTTTTGTTTTATTCACTGAATAGAATTATTAAATTAAAGTTTTCTATGACATTCCCTTTAGTGAGAGAGCCGTAGTTAGCCTGATGCATATTCTCTATATTAACTATTTGTTGTTTGGTGAACCTAAAACTAAAGGTGATGAAAACAAAATTTATTTATAGTATAAAATTAATTTAATTAAAAACGACCATTAAACCTATTCGATTGGCAAGTAATCACAGGCATATTTTAATCAAAGCTATTTAAAAAAATGGGTTTAATCTAGTAATTGGACAGATTCAAGACTAAAGGTCTCCTCAAGGAATTTTTGTTTATTTTTGTCAAAATCATGCCAAATTATTTCCTTTCTTTTCTATGTTAGTTCATATATATATATATAACACAGTCTATTGAATAACTTATCTAAATCCTTGAAAAAGGATTCTTCATTAATAAATATCTCCTCTCTAAGATTCTAGTAACGATGCTTTTTTATTATTCTGTAATAATTTGTAACTGGTGATAAAAAAACATTCAAAGGATTTTCTTTCATATACAAAAACATAGTTAAGTTTACATTAAGTACTGATTTATATCAAGTTTACCTAATGCATACGAAATTTGATTGATTATGTGCCGTGATGAGGATATTAGTCTATTAATGCTTTTATGCATTATGTATTACATGTTGGGTAATAATAGCATTAATATATTTTTGTGTTTCAATAGGATTTTGGATTGCACCCTAAGTCATTTCAGTAATTATATTCAATGCAATAAGCAGCGTAATCCCCAAATAAATTTATTAAAAAATTACTCGGAATACAAATAATGTAGGTATGTTTAGGGACACAAAACAAGTCTAGAAATTTATTAACCAAGTGGCAAGTATAATTGAATAGATACTCATATGCATTTGCATAATGTGACAGTAATTATTTACTTTCATGTGATGGCTTACTTCTAAATTTTCTGTTGATAAGAATTAAGTACTTTTTAGATAGATATGAAACGTGACTATTATTTATACTTTATAGTCAATACACAAATTGTGATATTTATAATTATAACAATTTCTCCTTAAAAAAAGGGAATTTTCAGAGTGCATTTAGACTTTACAAAATTACGAATGATTTGTAGTTATAAAAAAATACATGTTTGATTAATAACTAAAACCTAAAAAAATATACGAGAGCAGTGGTGGCTCAGTGGTGAGACCTCGGACTTCGAATCGATAAGTCCGGGGTTCGAGACCGGGCGAGCGCGCAGGAAATAAATTGATTTTTCAATTTATCTGCGCATGTTGTAACATCACCACTGCTCGAACGGTGAAGGAAAACATCGTGAGGAAACCGACATGTCGAAGAATCAAAAGTTCGACGATATGTGTCATCCGCCAACCCGCACTTGGCCAGCGTGGTGGATTATGGCCTGTACCCTCATAGGAGGCCCGTGTCCCAGCAGTGGGAACATATATGGGCTGATGATGATGATGATGATGATGAAAAAAATATACTACTCACTTCCTTTAGATCATTCTAGGTATAACAAAGACAAGAAGGAAACGAAGATATGTATAATAAACATAATATTATAGCAGATCATGCGACCCCAAAGCTGCACAGTGGGCGAGCCGCTGGCGCTAGTGCTGCGCATCATGCGAGTGCTCTCACTAGCGCCGCTCACCATCGCACGGGAGCGCGTCGGGTACCGCATTCGAGTGTACAAACGTTATGCCTACGCGGGATATTTCTTTATGATTTTAATAAGTAAGTATCGTTAAAAAAAGTATCTCATTATAATCGGGTTACACAAGGTTCGTATTTGGGGCCCATTCATTTTGTCTTATATATCAATCACTTCGAATTCATTACTTCGTAATATTATGTGGTACGTTTATCGAGCTACATCTAATAGTGTTTATAATTTCTTTCAGATGTTTTTCACATTATGTGCATGTGGTTTGAAATTAATTTAAACAAAAAATATTATACAGAAATTTGCACACAGATACCTTTATTGATTTTTGTTAGGCTGTTGAATATATCGGTAGTGACAATCATTACCTTGCACGGATCATTGTTTAGTGCATCTAGGATGAAGAATGTAATTGAACAGGTGTTCTATATGGAAAAGGTAAACTGAAATTTTATTTTCACCCTTCAAATATTTTCAACCTCATTTTGTAGGACGTACGGAACTATGCAAAACTATAAGTTCCGTTGAGCCTGGTACACCGTTGTAAGGACACCCTATAATAAAAATAAAAAAAAAAACGCAGATCATATTCAAAGAAATAATATTTTATCATTTTACAGGTAATCCCTGCGAACAAAGACAGAGAAAGGTCTAATAAATCCAAAATAAGGATCATATTTATCTTTACTTGTAAATTTGTAATAGATGGAATGAATTTTTTTCACTACGTTTTTAATATGCGGTATCCTGGTATGTTTATCCATATTAATATTATTTACTACTGGTAAAAAGCACGGTGCTTAATACATATATGTATATTGTTGAAGGCAGCTAAGCAGAAGGCAGAAAGCTAGCTATTCATTTTCAATTGTTTTCTATTTCAATTGTTCATGCTAAGAATTAGTAATCTATATATTTTGAACATTAACCGTGATTCTTTAAACTTAACATATTATGAATTGATATCACATCTAGGAAAGCCCAAACTTAAGTCATAGTTGTTTAGTAAAGTGTATAAAAATACATAGGACGATGAATAAGAACAAACACAAACAAGTTTTGTGTCTTTATTCGCAGAATAATTACTCAAAATAATTTCTCGACAGACGTCATCGTCATCGGCTTGGTTCTAACCCGTTTTAAATATGCAGTGGTGCGTTTGTTACAAATATATGTTTTTATTATGTACGAAGCAATTTTGACCAAAATACGCATCGTTCGTGAAGAGTTAAAGGATCTGGCAGACTTGCTGGAATTTGGTATGGAAAGTTGACTTTTTAAGTATTTACTTCACCAAAACTTGGAGATTTTTGAAAGAGAATAAGGTCTCAAGTAAGTTTAAAGCCAGCGAAATAATAAAACTCATGATTGTAGGATTTGTCCCAACATCAGCTTTTAATGAATCAGCCAATATGAGTCTTCAAAAAATTGGAGAAAAATTGGATTTTATAAAAGAAATATTTACGAAGATGAACCAATGCAACGAATATATAGCATTTTTTATGTATATATGTATGGTTTCTTGGATAATACAAAACGCGTTTGATTTTATATATTGTGAGTATATTTTATATACATATAAGTAACGCTTTGTATTGTTAACTCTTGCTGAACCTACATTTTGGACTATAAGATTAAAAAAACTTAATATCACTTAATTTTAATTAAATTAAACACAAAAATTATGTTATATCAAAATATATAATTATTTATAATATTTTAATTTGTTACAATAACTGATATTAATTTTTCTAACTTTATCTTATAGTTAGACCGCAGGATCTTCTAGTAGTTATATTTTTGGACATCTTAATTGTTATGCATATTACGTTAATGATGGTGCTCACAATTGAGCCCTTCAGAGGAGTTGATCTTGAGGTTAGTATTGTGTATTGTTAATGTTATATACTAGCTAGTGGCCACGACTTCGTTCTTATGGACGTTATGATAATGAGAACAATGTAAAACTAAAGCATACGATGGTCATGGTGTATGATACAATATACCAAAAATATTTGTTCAAAAATACTTGTAATTTTTGTGTTGAATTCCAGATGCAAGCTATGAAGTTGCAAGTGGGCCGCATCGCCACAACGGACTACGTAACCGACTCCATTCCAGCGCCACTTGAAATGCTCTACGATGAGTTATCCAATATGGATATGACGTTTTCGCCGCTTGGTGTCTTCACTATGAATCGGTCTTTGTTAGTTAAGGTAGTTTTTTTGGAATCCCATAAAATTTTAAACCCTGAAAGACCTCACACAAAAATAAAAACAACAATTGTAATAAAACTTATATTTCAAATTGTTTCAGACTCTTGGAGCTGCAATTACTTATCTCCTTATTGTTCTTCAATTCAGAGTTAACTAATCGAAGAGCTGATACATCGTATTACTTCTGCCTTCACCTTACTTTCTAGATTTATTAGATAGCTTATTTAGCATTATTAAAAATAACTTCCCTAGTGTCATTTAAAAATGATTTCTTCACTTTTACATCACAAAGATCCAATAATAAATAAATTGTGTTAATTGACCGTTAAATATTTATATTTGATGCTTGATTTACATGCACCTAATGTTGGCTACACAACTTCGGACCTCTGAAGATGCTCTTTAGATGGGTACGGACAGGCGATCCACGTGCTCGTTCGCCCACTCTCCTCTATAAAAAAGACCTATCCAAGGAACACTACGGCTTATGTAGCTTTCACTCCTGTGTGTTGGGGCATAGGAAAGTCTGCTGTGTCTGATCTCAATGATAACATAGATGTGATATCCTTCATATTTAATGAATACACAGATATATAATCCTAAATAGAAGGTCAGGAAGGAACTTAGCAGGAAAACAAAAAGGAAACGAAGTTGAAGAGACTAAAATATTCTCTTATGTATCTAATATTTTTATGAAAAATAAATTTTTCAACAACCCCTACATTGTTTCAATGTTCAACTATGTAGTAAAAATATGTTTGCTAGCTGTAATAAAACAACAACCCCTACATTGTTTCAATGTTCAATTATGTAGTAAAAATATGTTTGCTAGCTGTAATAAAATATGTACGTACACATTTTCTGATGATTCATTCCAAATAGATATGACAGTAATTACTACTTTCGGGTCAAATTCTAGATTCAGCAAAGATATTGAATTGTTTACAAAACCGGTCTGTAATTATATTATTGTACGTTAGCATACTTTTGATACATTGTGGTAAAACAAGAACAACTCAAGACAAGAACAGTCGCAATCTGAAATCCTTATTTATTTAACTAGGATAAGGTATGAAATTGATAGGTAAATTAAAAATAAAATGTTATTTCAACTTATGCCTTAACAAGTATCTTCTAAGCTAATACAAATCGCTTGACGTATTTCCTAAATACTAGTAGAATCTTGAAACAACGAAGCTTAAAATTTATAAATTTTGCGACATTATTTTTAATATGCTACATTACTTTTAAACAACAACAACAAAAAAAATTCTGTATTGTGCACCACAGAGACAATACAAATAAAAATACACAATTTTTAACACAACAGGCGGTCTTATCGCAAATACTGATTTTTGGGAACCTATTATACATACTCTGTGTTTACTCACGGAAATTTTTGCACATAGTCTTCAATTCATATGAATCATAGAAAATATACCAATGAAGCAATTACATAATACATAGTATATCATAAACAATTAATATAGCAGACAATGCGTCCCCAAAGCTGCACAGTGGGCGAGCCGCTGGCGCTAGTGCTGCGCATCATGCGAGTGCTCTCACTAGCGCCGCTCACCATCGCACGGGAGCGCGCCGGGTACCGCATTCGAGTCTGCACACTTTATGCGTATGTTGGATACTTCTGCGCTATTTTATTGGGTAAGTATCGTCAAATTCCA
Organism: Colias eurytheme; assembly: GCA_907164685.1. Lineage (NCBI taxonomy): Eukaryota > Metazoa > Arthropoda > Insecta > Lepidoptera > Pieridae > Colias > Colias eurytheme. Next base: position 55,270 of record CAJQZN010041967.1, on the reverse strand, counting down.
TTTTTAACTGACTTCAAAAAAAGGAGGAGGTTATCAATTCGGCCGGTATATTTTTTTTTATGTATGTACACCGATAACTCCGAGGTTTCTCAACCGATTTACGTGATTCTTTTTTTGTTTGATGCGGGATGGTGTCGAATTGGTCCCATAAAAATTTTATTCGGATAGGCCCGCGAGTTTTTATTTTACGAGCATTTTCGTCTGTACTCGATGACTTAATTGAAATGTAGCAAGTAACTTTGATTCACTTCCCGGGAACCGATTGAGCTGAAATTTTGTATACGTATGTAAATTGGATGGCGATGAAACATTATCATGACATGAAGCTGATTTGATGATGGAATCGGAATGTGGCCATAGGAACTCAGTAATATCGCACGCTGAGAACGAAAGTGACCTAATACGAAATTCGTGTTTTTTGGGAATCATCAAAAAAGTGTTCGTAATTTACAGAACTATTTACAAATCATGTCATAATTTGTTCGCATGCAAAGTTATATAAGATATTAAAGTCTGATATCATTTTAGAGGATATTGTCCACCCATACAATCCATAAAAAATAAATTAAATTAAATTTAAATATTTTTTATCTTTTTTTAAATATTACCATTGGATATTGCGTCACTTTAGTACTGAAAACTTGTATATCATCTTTGACTAGTTTGGGAATGAGTCACTTTAGTATTTTTGTTCTATGCATGCATTTGGACGTAACCTGAATTATGTCAACTTAGTATTAAAATATTAATGGGAAGTAGTCTAATGAAACCAAATGTTAACTAAGAAATTATATTTATTGTTTGTTTCAAGACTCATTTTTACTATTTACTTAATACCTATGGGCCATCAACTCTAATATTGGTATTATTAATCAACAAAAAATTATACTTCAGTATAATTAATTAAAAAAAGTAATACAAAAGTGCAGTTTTAGTTAGGAACTAGCGGTCCGCCCCGGCTCCGCCCGTAGTACATATTTCGCAATAAAAGGTAGTCTATGTTCTTTCTCAATGTCTAAAGATTATCTGTGCCAAATTTCATCAAAATCGGTTCAGTAGTTTATGCGTGAAAACCATACATACATATAAACCTTTCCTCTTTATAATATTACTAGCTTACCGCCCGCGGCTTCGCCTACTTTGTTTCAAACCTAATAAATTATGCACTAAAACCTTCCTATTTAATCACTCTATGTATTAAAAAAAACCGCATCAAAATCCGTTCCGTAGTTTTAAAGATTTAAGCATACAAAGGGACATAGGAACAGAAAAAGCGACTTTGTTTTATACTATGTAGTATAGATTTATTTCGCACCTATTAAAGTGAAAGTTTATCTAAAAATTTTGGCTCAGAGCAGATAGATAAATAGCGAACAAAACGCAAGTAAGATCCTGGGAAGTACTAAGTAAAATTCTACTAACAGCTGCGAGTGAAAATCTAGGTAATGAGATACGATGCAGAAACAAGTGGCCGAATGCCAAAAGGTTACTAACGAAAATAAAACCGGCCAAGTGCGAGTCGGGCTCGCGCACAAAGGGTTCCGTAGCAGCAAATATAATAAATTACAGTTAAATCAACCTATCTCAAAAACTATAAGAGATACTTTGATCAAACCAAAAATCGTTGAAAGAGTTAATTAGCATGCATCACCTCTATTTTTTTTAGAATTTTATACCCCGTAGTTATAAAAATAGAGGGGGGGGGGACATACTTTTTACGACTTTGAGAGCTGATATCTCAAAAACCGTTCACTTTAAGAAAAATGTTTTTTAGAAAACTTTATATCATTTTAAAAGACCTTTCCATTGATACCCCACACGGGTATGTACATCGAAAAAAAAAATTTCATCCCTCAGTTACATGTATGGGGGGCCCCACCCCCAATTCTTTTTTTTACTATTTAGTGTCATATTTTTGTAGCGGTTCATACAACACATATTCCCATCAAATTTCATCACTGTAGTACTTATAGTTTCCGAGTAAATCGGCTGTGACAGACGGACAGACGGACAGACGGACAGACGGACATGACGAAACTATAAGGGTTCCGTTTTTGCCATTTTGGCTACGGAACCCTAAAAACCAACTATACTAAAATGACTTTTTTTTTAACGTTAATAGCTCCCGTACCAGTATATGCGGCCTGCGCGAAGCTAGAGAAGATAATAACATAGATTTAAAGGAAAAATTTTAGCAAAAAGTTGTTGACGTAATATTGTTGCCTAAGTATTTTATACGTGATCAGTGTATGCAAAACTACAAGTCCCTTCGCGCTTAGTATACCGATAGTGGGACACCCTGTATATTATTTTTTACTTATGACTTACTATGAAGACTTAAGAAGAAAATAGTAATAATATAATAATAATAATAAATTCTTTATTTAAGAGTAACAGAGACTCATTTTACATACAATACACAAAAATCACTAATACACATATAAAATTAAGCTCACAATCATAAAATATAAAATTGACATGTCACAAAATATAATAATAATCAATATCTACATAAAATCACAGAAAAATTAAAATTAAAATTAAACTACGCAATAAATAATTAATCTAAAAATACAAATTATAAAATTGACATGTCACAAATATGTTTTTTTTTTTTATTTTAGGATACAATCCATCACCAGAGTTTACCCAATGGGCCGATACAAGGCTACAAAAGATTGGAGAAAAATTGGAGTTTTTAATAGATATATTTAAGCGGGTGAACCAAAGCAACGAATATGCAGTTGTTTTTGTTTACATAGGCATTATTTCCCGCATAATACAAACGGTATTCGAATTTATTTCATGTAAGTGTATCCTTTCTCATATGTTGTACTTACTTCTTATTCATGTTATCCGATGAGTACCTAATAGTTTAACAAAGATTAAAACTAATATTATATTGTTGAAGTGAACCTCAAAGAGCCCTCTGCGATCGTGAATATTATGTCCATCTTAGTTGTTGTGTCATATACGCTTCTCCTCATAATATTAATTGATCCGTTCCAAGAAATAGAGATTGAGGTAAGTGTTGTATGTATAAGTAAGTAGAAGAACAGTATGATTATAAAATATGCACCAAATTAACTCGTACTACGTAGTAAGATACTCGACATGTACTAAGAGACCGCCTCCTTGGTTGGTTCGATTCCCGGTGCAAACGATGAAAAAAAAATTTCGGTCTGGCAGGACACAGAAGTTCTCACCTAGGTACCTACTTGTTCCTAAAGGAAATCAATCAGTGAAACAGATGTATGCATAATGCATCTGCTCCTTACGCCAATGAAGAATGTTACTAGGTATGCCAAATCCCTTGAAATTGTGTCTCAGTAAAAACACTAGTTTTTGTCGTAGTCAAAAATACCAAGTAGTTTTGATTTTATACGCATTCAAAGTTTCGAAAAATATCGAGTCCCGCTAATAGTCACGTGACCGCTTGTGACGTCACGTCACAACGCGCCGCGCGGCCGCGCCCCCGCGCTTAGTATCAAGTCGGCAGCGCTGTAGTAGGTGTTATAGCTTGCGCAGTATTTTGATGGGTTTTCGTCCGCGAATTTCGTTAATAGTCCAATAATTGTAATTATTATTCGTTTAATAAAATAACAGTCATGCCAAAGTTTCATCTTTATTTAATAGTTTCTCAAAATATTCTATACGATTGCGTTTTTGCACTGCTGATCTCTGAGGTTTATCTTCATTTTCCTGTTAACATTTGAATTTGTGTGGAACTATACCCTGTTTTTGTTTAATTCTTCCCCCGACCAACTTATATTTTAGTATAGTTCTCCATATCATTCTCAACTTAAAACAAGAAAAAATATTACTAGCCATCTACCTATACTTAGCCCATACGAGCAGAGCAGAAGCACAGTCTAGTATAGATTAAAACTTGTATAGAAAACAAAGGATAACGCAAAACAGCTGCAATGTTCTCAAAATATTATAATATGTAGTACCACAGTAGTACTATGTAAGAACACGGAAAATTCTGACAACAAAGGATTTGCACCTCTGACCATTTTTTGTTTACGTCCTTTGCAACTATAAAAAACAACTTGTTGTATTTTTACATTTAGGAACAACACATGATTTTCTGTTATTTGGATTGGACATTTTTAAAAGTATTTACTTAATTATAATTTCGACGGCACGGGCGCGCGATCGCTAGCGGACTGAGTGAGCCAGATTGAGCGTTCAGCGTGTTGTGGTGTGACGTCACACCATCACCGGGCGTTTACAACTTGTTTTACTTCTAAATCGGAAACTAATTGACGTATCGAAGTAATTTTTTCACTAGTATTTTTTATTTTTGACAGAGAATATGGAGGGCTAATAATCAAAATTAGTGAACATTCTCCATTGCGGACACGGGACTTCACTTTTATCGATAAAAGATACTGCTTTTTGTGCTCTATACGTGACATAAAGATAAACCACGGTTATAAATAGACAGCTATCCGACCGTAAGCTAGTAAGGTTCTATCTATCGTAAGATAGATACGATATTGGGAACGGCCATTACTGGCTGACAGCTATCAAAACGTTATTAGGACGCTCAAATAGACAAATTCGAAGAGAAAAATATACCTCTAGTAAGCAGTTATTCCTCCAGACGATAGATAGCGATCAGAGATAGGTTAGCTTATAGCTAGTAAGCTTATTGGGACGCCGAAACAAAAGATATAGCATTTTCTATCTTTAGTAGGGTCAAACCGAAGATAGATACCGATATTGGGACTATGGCGGCCGTATGACGGCCATAATATGACGACAGCTCGCTCTGCTTGTTATGTTCTGGTGCTAACGTACTAAATACTACAATGTCAATTATATTCTGAAATAAGCATTAAGCAAGTACGATATAAAAAAAAGACGGGTTGCACTCCGGGAGTGCCGGCAGAAGTGAAAACTTGATTATTAACGTTGAGCAATTTTGATATTTTGGAATGGTATCCGTCTTACGCTTTTTCGATCATCCCCCTCTATGCAAGTGGCTTTCTGTTAGCGTAGAGTTCAATAGAATAGACTACGAATGTATGAGATTGACGTAAGCTGTAGATACGTTTATCTACAGCTTACGTCAATACTTGTCGTCGTCACTTGCATAGGGGGGCAGGTCACGTGTCCTGACGCGAGTTTAAGATTTTATACCCATTACAGAAAAAGTGCTCAACGCCGCTAAAGAAGTTTTCACTTCAAAAAAAACGACGTGTGGCACTCGGGGACTGCCGCGGTAAAGCTATTGCATGTTATGCCTTTGTAGCGACACCTCGCTCTGAATCGCGCAAGCGAAATTTTTTCGTTACAGAGCTATATATACAACTTTCCGACATAATCCATTGGGGCCTTAACGGCCGGCCAGTCGAGTAGGCTAGTCGTGAATTCTCTCTTTTTCGATGGAGGAATTCCACCTTCCTTCCTCCACACCTTCAAGCCACACCTCCACCCGTCGGAGTGGGGGAGCGTGAGGTTTTTCGTTACGGAATTTCTCGATTCGGTCCCCGCGCTCAAGGCCCGCGATAGAAGCTATGCAATAGCTTAAAATGTGGTTCTCTCGTGCAACGTTTCATATTTTATCAGGGAGTATATTATAATTTTATGTTGAATTTCAGATGCAGACTATGAAGTTGCAGGTGGGCCGCATCGCCACAACGGACTACGTAACCGACTCCATTCCAGCGCCACTTGAAATGCTCTACGACGTGTTATCAGCTATAGATTTGTCGTTTTCTCCCCTCGGTGTCTTCACTGTGAACCGTTCTTTATTGGCTAAGGTAGTTTAGTATATGATATTTTCGTGAATATTTTTATTATTATTTTTTAATTACATCTTTACAAATCATCTCTTTTTGTTTCAGACACTGGGTGTTACGGTGTACTATCTCACTATTGTTATCCAATTCAACGATAACTAATGGATTAAATGAATAGATATATACCTTTTCTGTATAAGCTTAGTGTATAAGTATCTATAAAAAATATTTCCTTCCTTATTTATTCTTATCAAAAATTAATAAATGTCTTAAGATCTGTGACTTTTGCTTTATTCACTGAATAGAATTATTAAATTAAAGTTTTCTATGACATTCCCTTTAGTGAGAAAGCCGTAGTTAGCCTGATGCATATTCTCTATATTAACTATTTGTTGTTTGGTAAACCTAAAGTAAAGGTGATGAAAACAAAATTTATTTATAGTATAAAATTAATTTAATTAAAAACGACCATAAAACCTATTCGATTGGCAAGTAATCACAGGCATATTTTAATCAAAGCTATTTAAAAAAATGGGTTTAATCTAGTAATTGGACAGATTCAAGACTAAAGGTCTCCTCAAGGAATTTTTGTTTATTTTTGTCAAAATCATGCCAAATTATTTCCTTTCTTTTCTATGTTAGTTCATATATATAACACAGTCTATTGAATAACTTATCTAAATCCTTGAAGAAGGATTCTTCGTTAATAAATATCTCCTCTCTAAGATTCTAGTAACGATGCTTTTTTATTATTCTGTAATAATTTGTAACTGGTGATAAAAAAACATTCAAAGGATTTTCTTTCATATACAAAAACATAGTTAAGTTTACATTAAGTACTGATTTATATCAAGTTTACCTAATGCATACGAAATTTGATTGATTATGTGCCGTGATGAGGATATTAGTCTAAAGCTTTAATGCATTATGTATTACATGTTGGGTAATAATAACATTAGTACGTTTTTGTGTTTCAATTAGATTTAGGATTGCACCCTGAGTCATTTCAGTAATTATATTCAACGTCATAAGCAGCGTAATCCCCAAATAAATTTATTAAAAAACTAGCGGTCCGCCCCGGCTTCGCCCGTGGTACATGTTTACGTTTTCTCTACATAAGAACCATCCTCGTACTTCAAGGAATATAATAAAAAAAGAATTATCATATAAGGACATAGGCTGCTTTTTATCCCGGGAAAATGACGTAATCCCGGAAATCCCACGGGAACGGGAACTATGCGGGTTTTTCTTTGACTGCGCGGGCGAAGCCGCGGGCTGAAACCTAGTTTTTATATATGTATAACTAAAACCTAAAAAATATACTACTCACTTCCTTTAGATCATTCTTGGTATAACAAAGATAAGAAGGAAACGAAGATATATATAATAAACATAATATTATAGCAGATCATGCGCCCCCAAAGCTGCACAGTGGGTGAGCCACTGGCGCTAGTGCTGCGCATCATGCGAGTGCTCTCACTAGCGCCGCTCACCATCGCACGGGAGCGCGCCGGATACCGCATTCGGGTCTGCAAACGTTATGCCTACGCGGGATATTTCTTTATGATCTTAATAAGTAAGTATCGTTAAAAAAGTGCTCATTACAATCGGGTTACACAAGGTTCGTATTTGGGGCCCATTCATTTCGTCTTATATATCAATAACTTCGAATTCATTACTTCGTAATATTATGTGGTACATTTATCGAGCTACATCTAATAGTGTTTATAATTTCTTTCAGATGTTTTTCACAGTATGTGCATGTGGTTTGAATTGAATTTAAACAAAAAATATTATACAGAAATTTCCACACAGATACCTTTATTGATTTTTGTTATGCTGTTGAATATATCGGTAGTGGCAATCATCACCTTGCAAGGATCATTGTTTAGTGTATCAAGGATGAAGAATGTTATAGAACAGGTGTACTATATGGAAAAGGTAAACTGAAATGTTATTTTCACCCTTTGAATATTTTCAACGTCATTTTGTAGGACGTACGAAACTATGCAAAACTATAAGTTCCGTTGAGCCTAGTACACCGTCGCGTTGTTAGGACAGCCTATAATAAAAAAAACGCAGATCATACTCAAAGAATAATATTTTATCATTTGACAGGTAATTCCTGCGAGCAAAGACAGAGAAAGGTCTAATAAATCCAAAAAAGGGATCATATTTATCTTTACTTGTAAATTTGTAATAGATGGAATAAATTTTTTTCACTACGTTTTTAATATGCGGTATCCTGGTATGTTTCTCCATATTAATACTTTTATTTACTACTGTTAAGAAGCAGAAAGCATTTTAAGCTATTCGAATGTTACTTTTAACGTATTGATAACATCGGGCTTCTTTAAATTGTTGATGCTAATAATTAGTAATCTATATATTTTGAATAGTCACTGTGATTCTTAAACTGGGGCCACATGCAATTTTGCTTAATGATGATAAACTAACATAATATTATTATACATTGATATCACATCTAGGAAAGCCCAAACTTAAGTCATAGTTGATCCGTAAAGTGTATAAAATCTTAGATAAAAATGCATAAGACGATGAATAAGAGCAAATTTTTTGTTCTTTATTCGCAGAATAATTACTCAAAATAATTTCTCGACAGACGTCATCGTCATCGGCTTGGTTCTAACCCGCTTTAAATATGCAGTGGTGCGTTTGTTACAAATATATGTTTTTATTATATACGAAGCAATTTTGACCAAAATACGCATCGTTCGCGAAGAATTACAGGATCTGGCAGACTTGCTGGAATTTGGTATGGAAAATTAACTTTTTAAGTATTTACTTCACCAAAACTTGGAGATTTTTGAAAGAGAATAAGGTCTCAAGTAAGTTTAAAGCCAGCGAAATAATAAAACTCATGATTGTAGGATTTGTCCCAACATCAGCTTTTACTCAATCAGCCAATATGAGTCTTCAAAAAATTGGAGAAAAATTGGATTTTATAAAAGAAATATTTACGAAGATGAACCAATGCAACGAATATATAGCATTTTTTATGTATATATGTATGGTTTCTTGGATAATACAAACCGCATTTGATTTTATTTATTGTGAGTATATTTTATCTATTATATATAAGAAAATCACTTTGTATTGTTAACTCTTGCTAAACCTGCATTTTAGACTATAAGATTAAAAAAACTTAACATCACTTAATTTTAATTAAATTAAACACAAAAATTATGGTATATCAAAATATATAATTATTTATTAGTTATATTTTTTGTTTTAATAACTGATATTAATTTTTCTAACTTTATCTTATAGTTAGACCGCATGACCTTCCAGTAGTTATATTTTTGGACATCTTAATTGCTATGCATATAACGTTAATGATGGTTCTCACAATTGAGCCCTTCAGAGGAATTGATCTTGAGGTTAGTATTATGTATTGTTAATGTTATATACTAGCTAGTGGCCACGACTTCGTTCTTATGGACGTTATGATAATGAGAACAATGTAAAACTAAAGCATACGATGGTCATTATGATATAACATACCAAAAATATTTGTTCAAAAATACTTGTATTATATATTTTTGTGTTGAATTCCAGATGCAAGCTATGAAGTTGCAAGTGGGCCGCATCGCCACAACGGACTACGTAACCGACTCCATTCCAGCGCCACTTGAAATGCTCTACGATGAGTTATCCAATATGGATATGACGTTTTCGCCGCTTGGTGTCTTCACTATGAATCGGTCTTTGTTAGTTAAGGTAGTTTTTTTGGAATCCCATAAAATTTTAAACCCTGAAAGACCTCACACAAAAATAAAAACAACAATTGTAATAAAACGTATATTTCAAATTGTTTCAGACTCTTGGAGCTGCAATTACTTATCTCCTTATTGTTCTTCAATTCAGAGTTAACTAATCGAAGAGCTGATACATCGTATTACTTCTGCCTTCACCTTACATTCTAGATTTATTAGATAGCTTATTTAGCATTATTAAAAATAACTTCCCTAGTGTCATTAAAAAATGATTTCTTCACTTTTACATCACAAAGATCCATTAATAAATAAATTGTGTTAATTGACCGTTAAATATTTATATTTGATGCTTGATTTACATGCACCTAATGTTGGCTACACAACTTCGGACCTCTGAAGATGCTCTTTAGATGGGTACGGACAGGCGATCCACGTGCTCGTTTGCCCACTCTTCTCTATAAAAAAAGACCTATCCAAGGAACACTACGGCTTATGTAGCTTTCACTCCTGTGTGTTGGGGCATAGGAAAGTCTGCTGTGTCTGATCTCAATGATAACATAGATGTGATATCCTTATATTTAATGAATACACAGATATATAATCCTAAATAGAAGGTCAGGAAGGAACTCAGCAGGAAAACAAAAAGGAAACGAAGTAGAAGAGACTAAAATATTCTCTTATGTATCTAATATTTTTATGAAAAATAAATTTTTCAACAACCCCTACATTGTTTCAATGTTCAACTATGTAGTAAAAATATGTTTGCTAGCTGTAATAAAATATGTACGTACACATTTTCTGATGATTCATTCCAAATAGATATGACAGTAATTACTACTTTCGGGTCAAATTCTAGATTCAGATATTGAATTGTTTACAAAACCGGTCTGTAATTATATTATTGTACGTTAGCATACTTTTGATACATTGTGGTAAAACAAGAACAACTCAAGACAAGAACAGTCGCAATCTGAAATCCTTATTTAACTAGGATAAGGTATGAAATTGATAGGTAAATTAAAAATAAAATGTTATTTCAACTTATGCCTTAACAAGTATCTTCTAAGCTAATACAAATCGCTTGACGTATTTCTACTACTACGTATACTAGTAGAATCTTGAAACAACGAAGCTTAAAATTTATAAATTTTGCGACATTATTTTTAATATGCTACATTACTTTTAAACAACAACAACAAAAAAAATTCTGTATTGTGCACCACAGAGACAATACAAATAAAAATACACAATTTTTAACACAACAGGCGGTCTTATCGCAAATACTGATTTTTGGGAACCTATTATACATACTCTGTGTTTACTCACGGAAATTTTTGCACATAGTCTTCAATTCATATGAATCATAGAAAATATACCAATGAAGCAATTACATAATACATAGTATATCATAAACAATTAATATAGCAGACAATGCGTCCCCAAAGCTGCACAGTGGGCGAGCCGCTGGCGCTAGTGCTGCGCATCATGCGAGTGCTCTCACTAGCGCCGCTCACCATCGCACGGGAGCGCGCCGGGTACCGCATTCGAGTCTGCACACTTTATGCGTATGTTGGATACTTCTGCGCTATTTTATTGGGTAAGTATCGTCAAATTCCATTTTTAACTGACTTCAAAAAAAGGAGGAGGTTATCAATTCGGCCGGTATATTTTTTTTTATGTATGTACACCGATAACTCCGAGGTTTCTCAACCGATTTACGTGATTCTTTTTTTGTTTGATGCGGGATGGTGTCGAATTGGTCCCATAAAAATTTTATTCGGATAGGCCCGCGAGTTTTTATTTTACGAGCATTTTCGTCTGTACTCGATGACTTAATTGAAATGTAGCAAGTAACTTTGATTCACTTCCCGGGAACCGATTGAGCTGAAATTTTGTATACGTATGTAAATTGGATGGCGATGAAACATTATCATGACATGAAGCTGATTTGATGATGGAATCGGAATGTGGCCATAGGAACTCAGTAATATCGCACGCTGAGAACGAAAGTGACCTAATACGAAATTCGTGTTTTTTGGGAATCATCAAAAAAGTGTTCGTAATTTACAGAACTATTTACAAATCATGTCATAATTTGTTCGCATGCAAAGTTATATAAGATATTAAAGTCTGATATCATTTTAGAGGATATTGTCCACCCATACAATCCATAAAAAATAAATTAAATTAAATTTAAATATTTTTTATCTTTTTTTAAATATTACCATTGGATATTGCGTCACTTTAGTACTGAAAACTTGTATATCATCTTTGACTAGTTTGGGAATGAGTCACTTTAGTATTTTTGTTCTATGCATGCATTTGGACGTAACCTGAATTATGTCAACTTAGTATTAAAATATTAATGGGAAGTAGTCTAATGAAACCAAATGTTAACTAAGAAATTATATTTATTGTTTGTTTCAAGACTCATTTTTACTATTTACTTAATACCTATGGGCCATCAACTCTAATATTGGTATTATTAATCAACAAAAAATTATACTTCAGTATAATTAATTAAAAAAAGTAATACAAAAGTGCAGTTTTAGTTAGGAACTAGCGGTCCGCCCCGGCTCCGCCCGTAGTACATATTTCGCAATAAAAGGTAGTCTATGTTCTTTCTCAATGTCTAAAGATTATCTGTGCCAAATTTCATCAAAATCGGTTCAGTAGTTTATGCGTGAAAACCATACATACATATAAACCTTTCCTCTTTATAATATTACTAGCTTACCGCCCGCGGCTTCGCCTACTTTGTTTCAAACCTAATAAATTATGCACTAAAACCTTCCTATTTAATCACTCTATGTATTAAAAAAAACCGCATCAAAATCCGTTCCGTAGTTTTAAAGATTTAAGCATACAAAGGGACATAGGAACAGAAAAAGCGACTTTGTTTTATACTATGTAGTATAGATTTATTTCGCACCTATTAAAGTGAAAGTTTATCTAAAAATTTTGGCTCAGAGCAGATAGATAAATAGCGAACAAAACGCAAGTAAGATCCTGGGAAGTACTAAGTAAAATTCTACTAACAGCTGCGAGTGAAAATCTAGGTAATGAGATACGATGCAGAAACAAGTGGCCGAATGCCAAAAGGTTACTAACGAAAATAAAACCGGCCAAGTGCGAGTCGGGCTCGCGCACAAAGGGTTCCGTAGCAGCAAATATAATAAATTACAGTTAAATCAACCTATCTCAAAAACTATAAGAGATACTTTGATCAAACCAAAAATCGTTGAAAGAGTTAATTAGCATGCATCACCTCTATTTTTTTTAGAATTTTATACCCCGTAGTTATAAAAATAGAGGGGGGGGGACATACTTTTTACGACTTTGAGAGCTGATATCTCAAAAACCGTTCACTTTAAGAAAAATGTTTTTTAGAAAACTTTATATCATTTTAAAAGACCTTTCCATTGATACCCCACACGGGTATGTACATCGAAAAAAAAAATTTCATCCCTCAGTTACATGTATGGGGGGCCCCACCCCCAATTCTTTTTTTTACTATTTAGTGTCATATTTTTGTAGCGGTTCATACAACACATATTCCCATCAAATTTCATCACTGTAGTACTTATAGTTTCCGAGTAAATCGGCTGTGACAGACGGACAGACGGACAGACGGACAGACGGACATGACGAAACTATAAGGGTTCCGTTTTTGCCATTTTGGCTACGGAACCCTAAAAATGAAGCATACCTATCGTTACAGCAGACCTACACTTGCAGACGAGAGAGAGCATAAAGCGCGACGAAGGAAAAAAAATAACTACACAAGAGAAAGAAGAAGAAATGTGTTGATGTCAACTAACTTGAAGAGATTGCTAAAAGTTTCTCAACGAAGGACTCGAGAAACTTTTACAGCCAAACTAATAGAGTAGAGGTAGGAAAGATTTCAAACCTAGAACCTCAGCTTGTAAAAGTAAAGATAGTGAGCTACTAAATAGTAAGAACGATATTATTAACAGATGGAATTAGTACTTCCAAGAACTGCTAAATAGCACAGAAACTGCTGAAACACCTTCTGCCATACAAAATTATACTAACATCCCAGATATCTCGCTGCCTACAAATAGACGAAGTTAGATTGGCCATTAGGAAACTCAAAAATCATAAGCCACCAGGAACTGATTACATCTCTGTGGAATTGCTTAAATATGCTGAAACTAGCTTTAAGGAGAAATTTTATGGGCTGATAGTCCAGGTGTGGTAGTCTGAAACGACGCCCTGTTAACTTTTCTTTATTCTTTCTAAAAGCACATTGCCTTACACATTGCATAGGTACATGAACCACAGACTAAGTACAGGGTTGCCACAACAATGACATAAGAAAAATTATAGTTAACTTTTTCTAATATAATCTAATACGCCCGATGAGTGGAACATCGCAGTAACATAGGGTATATATTACAGCGGTGTGTACAGCACAAGAAAGGTGACATATTTGATTGCCAGAATTATCACGGTATATCTCTTTTAAACACGGCATATTAAATCTTCGCCTATGTCCTTTTCAATAGAATATCTCCATACACAGAAGACAAACTAGGCGACTACCAGTACGCTTGGGGCCCTAACCGTTCGACTACTGATCAGATTTTGAAACACTTGAGTTCAATGTCATAACACACCATATTATTTTCGTGAATTTTAAGGCTGCATACGACAATGTTCACCGAAATTTCTTGTACCAAGCGTTGACTGAGATCGGCATTCCACCACAATTGGTGTCACTTACAGCAATGACGTTAAAAAAATAAAAAAGCGTCGTTCGGATCCATTCAGTATCTTGCAACCTTTTAGGGCAATGGAAGGCCTTAGGCAGGGTGATGCACTCTCCAGCCTTCTGATTAACATAGCCTTAGAAAAATGCATCCGAGATTCCAGAAATTGAGACATCGGGCACTTTATTTTTCGAATAGATACAAATACTGAGATACGCGGATGATATAGACCTGGATCGGGAGGACGCTACCAGCAGTGATCCTCTACTGCTGTTAACGCATATCTTGCTATAGACCAAACTGCCCAAAAGCTCGGTCTACAAGTCAAGTTCGTGGCTGTACGTGACTTTGTGTACCTGGCATAATTAATAACAAACCAGAACGAAATATCTGCAGAAATATGTAAACGAATTATGGCTGATTCGGCCTTCTAAGATATTTTTGATCGAAACTGCTATGCCGAAACATAAAGGTACTGCTATAAAAGACCCTACTAAGACCAGTACTAACATACGGGTCCGAAAGTTGGGTCCTGAGCAAAAAATGAGGATTGCTTGCTGGTGTTCTAGCGAAAAATCCTTAGACGGATTTTCGGTGCTGTGCTGGAAAATAGACATTGGAGAACGCGGTATAACCATGAGCTTTATGAAATGTACGAGGAGCCGAATGTCTTATAGACCATAAAACTAGGCCGTTTACGCTGGGCCGGATACGAGGCACATATGGACGACAAGAAGGCACCTCTGCGTCTTCTCTATGGAAAACCAGATGGGCTGAAGCTCCGATGGTTGGATGGCATCTAATGATTGCTGTGAAAATCTGGGATTCTGAGATAATGAGATCTGGAAGAAAATACTGGACCAGGCCAAGGCCCACTAGCAGCTGTAGAGCCTCAGATGATGATGATCACTCAGCGAGGAAACTCTTGTATTTCATGATAACTTTTTGGGTATGAATTTTTCGTTTTCTTTTTCATTTTCTTGAACCATTTGTAATATAAAATCATCTTTAATCTCTTCATATAATGACCTAAACATAAATATTTAAACAAATTATTATTGAAACAACGACATAAACTTTAATACGCCATAAAATTAACTTATCAAAATATTATTAAAACGGCCTATTTATACATAATACACTTAAACAAAGAAAGCATTTAATAAAGTACAGGCATAACGAGAAATATGTCGTTACCTTTAGAATAGTTGATAATACAAAAATGACTTAATATGATTTAAGTCACAATTCAAAAACTGCATTTTAGTACAAAAGTGACCTAATACGAATAACGGTCTTGTTAGGATTAGAACATTGACAAAATATTTACTTACCTTTCGGTAAATAAACGCCGCAATCAGGATTAAATCACTTTAAAACTAAGAAATGTAATCACCGTGCCGACATAATACTAAAACTTTCACTATTTTAGCGGAGGGACGTTTAAAATACGCAAATTATAAAGAGACGCAACATACGTGTTTTTCGGTTTCTAGGTGACATAGGATAGTTTTTGATTTTTTAAATGATAGAATACCTTATTCTGAGTCATTTTATGAGTATTTAACTCATTTTTGCAAAATTTTGAGTTAGGTCACTTTCGTTCTCAGCGTGCGATATATTGACTCAACTTTATAGAGTTTGGGCTCGTTTGATTCGTGTTGAAAAATACACTAAAAAAGTATTAAATAAAAATAACTACGTTAAAAATAATCGACTTCAAAAACGGAAAAGTAAAAAATAAAAAAGATTTGATATTATTAGTTACTTCATATTATTTAGATGTGCTATTTATTAAATAGGTTTGAAGTCGGTGCCAAACACTAAGCACTTAGTATTAAACCCGTGCACCGACATCAAACCTTTTTAGTAAATAACACATCTAAATAATATGTAGTAATTAATAATATCAAATCTTTTTTATTTTTTACTTTTCCGTTTTTGAAGTCGGTTGTTTTTAACGTAGTTATTTTTATATTTTATAATATAACGTTCATATTTGGAAACATTTAATTATGTCGTATATTTCAATCTCTTGTTATTGAAATATTTCACTCCTATCTCTTAGGACTTCATTGTCTTCATTGCATGCATTATTTTATTCTAAACCAAATTTTATTTACTGTATTTAATCATGTTTTTTTAGATATATTGTTTGTCTACTGCAAATGGATGAATATAAATTATGGGCAAATATATTTCCCAATAAGCGGTCGAATACCTTTAGTGTTGTGGTTGTGGCTACTAAAGACATCGCTTGTGACGATCATCTCCACGCATGGATCATTGTTTAGTGTATCAAGAATGAACAATGTAATAGAAAAGGTGTTCTGTATGGAAAATGTAAAGTATTTATTTTAACTTGAGTATTTTCAATGTCATTCTCATCAAATTACTTACTGTTTTCTTGCTAGCTAACAAATCATTAATAAATAAGATATTAGAATATTTTTCAGGTGATTCCGGTGAATATTAGTAAAGAAGTAGGTAAAAAAACCAGAAAGCTAATCATATTTATGATGGTTTGCAGATTTATTCTGGACACGTTGTTTGTTATGTATGGATTAATTTTAAAACTACCTGGTAAGATAACATCAATCCTAAATCAAATAATGAGCTAATATTAAAAAATAGCAATAGCAAAAATTTCAATAATCAATAACAATATAATTATATTCTAGTCCATTAAAATGTTACATTTTAAAGGTCTTAGCGTGTGTTTCTCAGAGGACGCAATTTTATTAAATCTTTATGTAGGGGGAGGTCTCAAGTTTCTGGGGTCGTCATTCTTATCCCACGACCGGCATCTTGAAACAAGGTTTTCATGCTTTATCTCCTACATCCATCTATAAATATAAAAAGTAATAAGTAGCAACAAAGTTGCACACAACTCAGTTACGGATAACGTTTTTTCCTTATAACTTTAAATAAATATATAAAAAGTAATAAGTAGCAACAAAGTTGCACACAACTCAGTTACGGATAACGTTTTTTCCTTATAACTTTAAATAAATATATAATGAAATAGGTTAAGATTAAAATAATTTATTGACAGACGCAATCATTTATATGTTCGTTATAAGCAACATAAAATGCACAATGGTGTATTCAGTTGAAATGTTTGTATTCATACTATACGATGAAATGTTGTCCAAAATACGTATCGTTCGAGAAGAGATACAAGATCTGGCTGACTTGCTGGAATTTGGTATGAAACATCTTTTTTAATCAATAGGGTAAGTCCGGGGTAGTTGGCCATAGTTTTTTCTAAGCTCTATCAAAAATGAAATACTTTTGTTTTTGTGATTGTTTTTATTTTTTCGTATACTTTAAAGATTCAACTATGATATTCTAAACATAAAAGCAATAATTTCTTATTTGATCACCTTATAAATTTCAGTTTTTTTAAAATTACAATTGGCCATCTCTCCCGAAGTGTCCGGGCGTGATGGCCATAGCACTAGAGTTAAGATGGCCATAGCTCAATGATAGGCTTTCGATTACTTTTTAGTCCCAGTTTATAGTTTTATGTCTTCTTTTCTCTATTACGCTTTTTTTTTTGGTTATTTTTTCTCTCTTTTCAGTTGACGTCACTGTGCAGACCGCTTAAAAAACTTTTTCAACAAGCATGTGTCCCAAACGACTTTTTAGCTGTAGTCATCCATGTTAAAGACGCAGTTAGGATTTAACATTTGATTGTATTGGATAAGGACGCATTCAAGCAGTTGAAATTATGCATTAACTTCTAATTTAACTGTTCGGCTAATTCGTAAGCTATTTATTTCATGTCATACATCGTTACAGCAAAGCCTTTAGCTTGCATTGTTTTGATAGACGTAACAAATTTCTTCTCGTTTTCCTCTCCAAATGAAGTAGGTCCCATTGGTCCTTTCTTGACATTATTTTTGAAGTGAAACTTCTTAAAGCGCGTTGAGGGTAAAATTTCAAGGTCGCGTCATGTCACGTCATAAAGTAAGGCGATGAAATTGGTATATTTGAATCTTGCCAAAGAAGTTTCACTTGTGACACGTGCGCTCGGCACACACGCTCTTTTTATTTTTATTCTTCATTCTAATGTTTTTCTAGCTACTGGAGCCCTGCTGAGCGTACAGATAAGCTATAATTACAGCATTAATAGCTTTTAGCGATTCTTCCGACCTCTGACAGCCACTGCCTTTCTCTTGTATTTATTATGCATCTAAAATAAATTTAAAAATAAATCAATTATTTGTACTAAACATAATTTTTATATTATGTCACTATGGCCATCATATACCGACAATAATTGGCCATCTGTCCTTATATTTTGGGAGAGATAGCCACATCAAAAACTAAAACAAGTAATGACATGAACCAAATAAATTTGAGGTTATAACGTAGCACTATTCGTATACTTTACGATAAATACAAATATCACCATTATTTTAAGAAACTAACACCACTGTTGTGAAAAACAGTTGACATCTAAAAAATATTCAAGCTATTCTAATCAAAAAACAAAGGATTTACTTACTTTTTCTTTGTTTTTCGCTTAATTTTTTGCCGTACCTTTGCCCTCACACACGACGCTCAGCGAACTAAGCGTTAAATAGTGACATCTAGTGAACGAATCCCTGAAATATTTCGATAGGCCATCTCTCCTGTATGGCCATCTACCCCGGAATTACCCTATGTTATTTATTAATATTTTACTTATAAAAATTTCAATTTCTATTGTCCTCTAATTCTTGGGAGAATAATGAGATCAATAAATAAAAAGATTAGAATAATAAAATGTTATGATTGTAGAATATATTCCATCATCTGCGTTTTATCAATCGGCCAATACTAGACTGGAGAAGGTTGGAGAAACTTTGAATTTTTTAAGAGAAATATATACAAAGATGAACCAATACAATGAATATACAGTTTTTTTTAATTACATGTGCATTGTTAGTTGGATAATAGAAGCCGCATTCCACTTTCTTGCGCGTGAGTCCTTTTCTTTAATTAAATTATTATCAGCTGCTTGTGCGTGGCCTACATATTCCATCACACCACGTGCAAACTAGGCGTAATAGCTAATATTCCTAACTTAATAAATTATAATGACCGGGTCAAAACGTAGTCTGTGTTATTTTTGCTCCCTTTGATATTCCATTTAATTTTGTAATAAGTTGCCTAAATTGGTTCATAAGCCGGGTCCCCAGAGAGCAAACACCATCGCGAAGCAATTGCTGCACGAAGCAGCTCGTTCAGCGTGGACTTGGTTCGGCCGAGGAAATCGCATGTGCTACCATTCGGAAAAGCAGTTCACACTGTGGAGACCGGGCTATTCAATAAAGTTAGCGTAAATGTATGAAACAGCAGTATCATTTCGTTTTCTTAAAATTATTGCTTTTTAAGGTCTTTAATATGATTATTTTATTTTATTTCTATGTTTGGTGGACTCTTCTACTGTTCTTTTTCTTTTAGTTGCAACCGGGACTCAATCTGTAGTCGATATTGCAGTCACTGGTGTGATAATTCTATTTCTGATGCATAATATGGTTACCTTGGTATTGTTAATTGAGCCTTTCCGGGGAATAGAGCTTGAGGTGAGTCTCATGCATAACACATAATATAGTACAGAACTATTGACTACTTTCTCGTTGTCTTAATAACACTACTATTAATCAAATTACTAACACCTGTAATATTTATTTAGATAGATAGTTTAAGGATAGTTTATATATATACTATCTTAGTCTGATAAAACCTACTAAACCAAAAATATAATATTTCCATTGAAAATGCGTCAAATATTTTGGATCGGACAGATTTTGCAAATAATAATTGAAGTGAAAACTTCTTCTGTCGATAGGAAAATATGATTTTTTTGTTTTTTATAGGCAAATATACTTGTAAAATAATGTTATATTGGTTTTCAGATGCAAACAATAAAATTGCAAGTGGGGCGCATCGCCACAACGGACTACATAACCGACTCCATTCCAGCGCCACTTGAAATGCTCTACGACGAGTTGTCCACTATGGATATGACATTTTCTCCTCTCGGCGTCATCACTATGAATCGGTCTTTGTTAGTCAAGGTACCTATATAGGTATGGTTTTAATATTAAAACCATCAAATTTTGAAGACCACTAAGTGTCTTCAGGAGATGAGCTTTATTTCACCCTCCCAGCCATATTTGAATTATTAACAAACATTTTCGAATTGTTTCAGACCCTGAGTGCTGCGCTATCCTATCTCGTTATTGTTGTTCAGTTCAAACTTGACTAACGAAAGGACTTCATATTTAAATATATCTAATTCTAGCTGTAACCTTTTATCTACCTTTATCTACGTGCTGGGTTGTGTAAAATCGTATAATATTTAGTCTAACGAAGCACTGTTTCATTATTTTGTCTGTAGTATTGTTATGAAAGTAGGTATCCACACAGCCTAAAATTAATAATTCCCAATTTTAGGTCACTGAAGAGTGAAGATATTATGCTTGCTGTATCCATAAGGATATTAGTTTTCATATTATGCTTTTGTTAATAAAAAAAAACTCTATATTTGTTATGTAAATTGTGATGCTGATACTTGTATTAAATGCACTTATCCAACGAACACTAAAAGTTTTAGAATTATTCACAAATATTCTTGCGTGTTGGAGATTAAAAAGGATTAGGAGTGAACTGATGAAGGCGACTAACAAAAGAGAATTGTGGAGGAAGGAAGGTGGAATTCCTCCATCGAAAAAGGGAGGATCC
>CAJQZN010041966.1:63586-75243 GCA_907164685.1 Colias eurytheme | reverse complement strand
CGGAGCTTAAAAATAAACACTTATCATTGAAGGATCAAAATAATATAAAAATATAACTACAAAAAAACACCAAAGAGAACAAAAACTACATTTACATTATAATATAAAACTTTCAATAACAATAAACCGCACTACCCCAATAAACTCGGGTAAAAAGCTACTTTTCAATTTTTCCCCAATTCTCTTGAAACCTGTGAGTGTACGAAACATATTTTTAATAAAATACTTTTTATAAGGGCTCGCTAACAGTCAAAGCTCGGCGGAGCGTTAGCAAAAAAACACATATAGGACGCACGCTGCGTTATAAGATAAGTGCGGTCATTTTGTAGCGTCAGCAAAATAATCTATTATGGATGGCATATTTTTTAATTAATTTGATGTTGTATGTTTACTTAATTGAAAAGAGGAAAGGCTATGTTTTTACGTGAACGATGACTTCACACGAAAATTACATTAAATCTTACAGGGATTCCCTGTTACTCCGTATCGCTTCTTACAAAGCTGCTTCTCGCTAGCTTTTTCAAAAATTTTCACAGAATGCTCGTGAATCAGATGTCAGGTCTTACAAAACGCGAGGCCTTCCATATAAAAAAAAATCATTTAAATGTTATGAATTTTTTTTAATTAATTTGCTGACGCTCCAAGTTAGTGGACCTCGCTGGTAAGGGTGATTTAAAATAAGATATCTATGACCGCCCCGCGACCAAGGGTTGTAAATTGGGAAAAAATTATGGTGCCTACTGACCACAAGAGAGGTACATTAACCACAGATATGGTTATGATAAGGCCCTTTTGAGGGTATTCTAATATTTTAGCGTGTTTACCTCCTCGGGTTTCGCTAACATAGTTAGTTATATATTATGTTTATGTTGTAGTGGTTGTAAGTGTAACGACGTCGGTGTGTTGAAAGCTCTATCTTTCGTAAATGTATATCAGAAACTTATTAGAAACAAACATTGTACAATAGGTTACAAATATGTTACAATTACTTATTTTAATCAATCTTTATTTATGATTGTAAGAATTACCATTTGAATAAATTTTAACCAAAAACTGATCTGTTTTTTCATCTACCAACATTATTTATTTCTGTAAAAAGAAACAGAATCTAAATTGAATAAATAATTGTCACATTATTAAAAGTAGAAACTAATGCTACTGCGAAATTAAGCACTTAGCACTGTTTTAAAAACTTTAACGATAAATTATTACGTAGCTGAGCACGCGTGGAATAAATAAAAAATAGCATGTATTATGTATACTAAAATATAAATAGTGTATACTAGCTGTACCCCGCGGTTTTACCCGCATTATTCAGCTAAAAAATGTAAAATTGTTGCAAACTATCACCCATTAACATTAATTTTACCAAACAATCAAATCAGGAAGCTCATAAAGTTCATAGTTTCTACAATAATGATAAACAGAGAATAATAAATAAAGAAAGCCGATGAAATAAATATAAGGCTCTATAGCCAGGGAATCGTGACTTGACGCTTAGCCTAGTGATGGGCTATTGTCGATATTTTCTTTTATTTATTTATTTCAAATTGATATTGCATTAAATCGTGTTATTTTAAAAGATAGAATAAGTGAGAAATAGAAATCAGAATAATTATATTTTCGAAAACGTAACCTTTCAAAATAAAATTTGTTAATGTGTATTGTGTATATGATACACACCTATACATTGTTTTATTGGTATCCTATTATTATTTTATGAAAAACAATAATTAATTAATAACTAAAATACTAAATAATTTGTAAAAAAATTAAGTTCATTTCCTAGGAAACAATCAAAATAAGAATTGTTATCTAGGCTAATTTGTTAAGTCAATACATGATTTTCAGGAGCCAAAAGTATCTTATACCAGTTTTAGATGAAGCAATTTAAGGCGTAAATAATAATCTAATTTAACCTAGTTGAACATAATTCTAAGCTTAGAACTTATTGAAATAAACACCATCTTATTCAAATGTGTAAAAACCCTTATCCCTCAAGAAATATGAAACAAAAATAAACCAACAATGCAATTTATCGACAAAACATCAACATCAATCTCTAAGCTATCAAATCGTGTCCATACATTAAGAGCATTCATAGCTGTAGCTAATGCAATTCATTGTACAAGGTCCCCTGCATCAGCCAGTATTACTTGACCCACCCCACCCCTCCAGCCTTCACTAGAATCTAAAACACCAGGGTATTGCCAAGGAAGCCAGAGCTCAAGCTAAATTGGTGACGTTCATCCCTCGAACACAATCGACCATTATACATTGAGCTATAGGCTGCATGCTATTGTTCGACATTGTAAAGCTGTAATGGGTCTTCGTAAATTGGTCACGTCAATCATATGATGGCTATACCTACAATCTTGGTGGATTTACGTTTTTGCGTATAAGCTCCTTAATAGAATGGAGTATTTTTACAATACCGTTCGTATGTGTATATCTATTGCGTATTATTGGATGGAGAGGAAAAGGATTGATATGTTTAAAAATCTGATCGATTTTCTTTGCTAACTAAACCTTGTGTTATAAACCTTTCAAATTTCAATAATAAAAAAATAGTGTAAACATCTAATAAAATATTTTTTTTTTAATTATATACTTACATTGGTATGTATTTCACCGCTAAATTAATATGAAGGTTTAAGCATAATTTAGCAAGGGTATTAAATTCTGTTCTAACATAAACGAGGCGTATCTGTATTCCGTATATATGTCTGTTCATTCTTAGCAATCCAATGAATCGACAGGTATATGATAGAGTTTCTAAAATCGATATTTCTCTTATCTCAAACTCAAATTCTTTATAGAAATAGACTTCGTTTAGAAGCGCATTAGAATCCAATTACAGAAAAATAATAATTTATCACTTATACACACATTTCAAGTTCAGTTCAGTTCATTCAAGTTTTACTACCCCTTACGGCTTACACACACATTCAAGTACACACACACACACACACACATACACATTAGGCTAATAAATAACATTTTGTACAATAGCTATATCTACTTTAACAATGGCCACTAACTCGAAAACAAATCTATTCCAAAAATCCAAAGGTCACATGTAATTGTTCGTATTTCGCGCTTCATAGATATGTATCTTTTTATCTAACAATTGTAAGTTGTAACCTTAACATTGTGCTTGCGCAAGAGTTGATTTATGGTTCTGTAGGAAATGGGTTTAAAACATTAAAAGTCTATTTTAATTTTTAAGTGAAACTTGTTTAGGCGCGTTGAGAGTAAAATTTCAAGCTCGCGTCGAGAAAATACCGTCACGTCATGGGGTAAGGCGACGATTTTGGTATCTTTGAATCTTGCCAAAGGACTTTCACTTTTGACACGTGTGCTCGGAATACACGGTCTTTTTTCAAAAATCAAAATTGGGTTAAATTTTTTGTGTACAAAATAATTTGAATTCAATAACAGATTACTAAATAGGTAGTTATGATGTAAACAAAACTTAATTAATACTACATATTTATAAATTAAATAATTAGTTTACTAAAGTTTTTTAACGACCCCTAAAAATATACATACGATAAACACGTGAAAAAATTGCTGTCATACATATAAATAGAGGTATTGTTTGGTAAAAGACGGTAAATGACGTGAATATGTTATACGAAGCCAATAGCTAACGGTTTTTTTATGTTTTTTGATTAGAGATATAACAAAAAACAACTATAATATATGGGGCTTTCAAAAAGAGAGCTTATATTAAATAAAAAAATTGTAAAACATTATGAGAAATAACTAAAGAATTGAATTTATTTATTAATTTATTTATCTAGTTTACTAACTGGAATTATGCATCTATTGATTGGTGATAGTATTATCAGAATCGATCCAGTACTTCCAGAGATAATTTCCAACAAAAATACTTACTTTAATCTTTTACAACTTTACAAGCTGAATATAATATGAATATAAAGATGATCTACAAAATAATACGATTAAGATATTTTATCCCAATTTTCTTTCCTCAAATAAGATCATTAATAACAGCATATAAATAACAAACCATTTCCAAATACTTTTACAGAAACCGTTGAAAAATCATTCACATTACCATAAGTAAAACTTATTCGCTACACAACAAATATATCATCGTCAAATTTAGAGTATATTCCGTAATAGAGTAAAGATTATGCAAAAAACCATTAATGGAATCACTCAATCGAACTAATGCTCCGATGAATAGTGATTTATTATATTGTGGATAAGAAAAATGACTAAATACAATACGTCGTTTAGTGGTCACGACACGATTACGGCGCGATGAGGTCATTATTTTGTTAATGATTTTCTTGTAAGCTTATGTAAATATATAGCATTTCACGTTCGCAAATAATAATGGATTTTAAATATTCAGCTTCGAACGGATGCAATTATGCATTTTTATATGTGAACCTTCCTCTTGATCCACTATACATAAAAAATTGTATCCAAATCCGTTGCGTAATTTTAAAAATCTAAGCTTACATAGAGACAGATGAACAGCGGCAAGCAACTTTGTTTTATACTGTGTAGTAACAATCTTTGTGAGAGGAATAGTACAATACCTATCTATTTAAATATTAAGTCAACATAGAGCTATATTATGAAGGTAAGTTTTCCTAAGTTTAAACTTTTCTCATTTTTGTATTAAGAAGATGAATATATCTAAGATTCTAAATATTATTCAAGACTAGCAGTACGCCCTGGCTTGGCTTCGTCCGTGGTACATGTTTACGTTTTCTCTCCATAAGAACCATCCAAAGATAATAAACGAAATCGGTTCAGCCGCTGCGCTTAGCAGCATATTTTGCGAATCATTTTTATTGTATAGATTAATAGCAGGCGATTTTCCTCAAAAGTCGTTACATATAAAAGCATTTTCTTGATAAAAACGTAAGCTCTCCGACAGATTATCGTCAGCGTTAACTTCTTGGCTGATTCAGATTTATTCGAAAGGGATCCTACCATTATTATTTATTACGTTATTCACATGCGTTTTAGACGCTAATGATGTTTAGACACGTCATAGTTCTTTGTACGATTAGTTTTTTGGTAAAATAGAGTTAATAGAAAATAGAAATACATGAGCCAGTTCTAGACTATTTGTATCCATGATATATTACAGGCAAAAAAGACATCATAAATAGCAATATTAAACAGATTAATTATT
Organism: Colias eurytheme; assembly: GCA_907164685.1. Taxonomy (NCBI): domain Eukaryota; kingdom Metazoa; phylum Arthropoda; class Insecta; order Lepidoptera; family Pieridae; genus Colias; species Colias eurytheme. Next base: position 70,061 of record CAJQZN010041966.1, on the reverse strand, counting down.
AAGGCTGCAGTCTAGCAAAATTGCGTTTTCAACAAGTTATTTGACAATTTTTTCCCGGCTAATGAAATGATAAACTGAATTTTTTTTTCTTGTTTATCAATTAGTGTTATATACGCAATGCGCGTGAATTTTTTCACATTTATAAAGTTACTTTATGTTACCTTAATCAGGCCTTCAAGATAAGTCTCTTTCCCCCAAAGACATTTCGAGCTAAGTTTGTGCACTCACTACGTTGCAACCGATTACAATTTACACAATCTGATCAGCGCATTATTATCCTTATATAGTCGTTATTAAAAACTGCTGAATACAATTGCCGAAAAACTTATGATTTTCTTAATTAGAACGTTATAAATTCATTAAATTTCCCATTTTTTGCCTTACAAAATCTATTGATAAATACTGCTAAAAGTTATTTTTTCCATTAATTTATTCGAGTTGGTTGAAGACCAATGAGTATTAATCCTTTAAATTTTTTTTTTTTGAATTTTGATAATTCTTTAAATATTAAAAAAATATTTAAAATGATTAGGAAAAATCCTAGCGAATTTCTTTAGTCGCGCTCCTTGGGCCGGAGCGTTCTGACGTGTGCTCTACGCTCGATTTTCCTTCATACCGAAGTGAAAGTTGCTCTACTTCATTAAATTTAATATTTTTGTTAATTGATTATTTTTATCTTCGTTTTGTGCAAATATTCGTATTTTTAAACATTTGATTTCGATATGGAAAATAAACGAAAAAAATACGCGTGTAACTACTAGAAAAAAAATTATCTTTGAACATAAAGTTAATGAAACCAAATAGATTGCAAAGGTGATTGGCAATAATTTCTTTATTTTACGGGGTGTCAGTAAAGGGGTGTATATTTCTTTAAAACTAAAGTAAGCTCATAAATTTTCTTATAATATAATTTTTTTGAAGTTCCAAAAATGTTTATTTTTCGTTTGAGAAATACGAAATATAATATAAACTTGTATTGAGAACTTGAACTTCCCAAGTTCATCCGGGGAAATCCCCATACGGGGAAAATGATTTGTTTACTCCAAAATTGATCCGAGGTGTTTTAATTTTTTCTTCTAGTCATTTTCAACGTAGCGGCATGTTGTTTGATTATTAATTTTGTAACTTAAATACAGGATGTTGGTTTTATATTCTGAATTCTGATCTTACAGACGCGCTGACAAATTTAGTCCGCCATTTCTAGTTTAGTCTACCAACTCTAAGTACCAATATTAAAACGAATGGATTATCATCACATCATCAAAACTCAGATGTAATGGAAGATCACAATAACATAGAAAATTCAGTGGGTGTTGAGAACTAAACAAACAGAAGTAACAGAGACGCGAAGAATAAAAAAAGAGGACGAAAACGATAATTCGTTGATGCTTTCCCTTTTCGACGTATTGTTAGGGTACATCACCAATCTGCAAAAAACAAAACTGATGATTCCCAATTGCTGATTAAAAATGAAAAACAAATAATCAACAACAGTGGTGAAAATATGCTGATCACAATGAAACATCCTTTAGTGGTAGCAGATTTACTCATTTAAAATGTATCGGTGAACAGCGTAAAGGAGAGGAGGACAGGAAAACATTATGAATGTGGTTGGTGGATTGTATACAGGGTGTAATCGATAAGTATGTGCAGGCGATTATGACGTTATTATTGCAGGTATCAAAAAACTTAAAACTGATATCGAAATTACTTTACCTAATGAGCAAAATGACAATAATAACTTTTTAAAAGTATAACGAGAAATATCTAAAAAATTTACTTTATACACTCCCATATCAAAAAGGGAAAATGGGACTAGTAGAAGTTAAATGTCTAATTCCGGCAAAAGACATGAATGCGGAAGATGCGGTTAAAAAAAATTAATTAATATTTGAAATACAATGCAAAAAATAACACTTTTGTCATAGATAAGAATCATGACTATTTTTTCCAAATTCAGGGACAACTAAACGTTGCAGAAGCAGAAGTCTGCTTATTTGCTGTTTGGACTGGAGTGAATCATTCGTTAAAAATAGAATATATAAAAAAGTATGTAACGTTTAGGCAAAATAAAATGATGGACCATTATCAAGATTTTATATAAATTGCCTACTGTCAGAATTGATTGATTCGAGACTTCAGCATTCGATGCCCATCAAGGACCCATCCTATATCATTCAAGCGATTGAAAAAAAAGAGATAAATCCAGTGCAACCGATAAAGCATCAGAATGCTAGCAAAAGATTTATTAGGTTTATCAATATAAATAAATAAATATTATAGGACATTATTACACAAATCGACCTAGTCCCACAGTAAGCTCAATTAAGGCTTGTGTTGTGGGTACTAGGCGACGATAAATATAATATTTAATAAATACATATATAGATAATAACACCCAGACCCAAGAACAAATAATTGAGTTCATCACACAAATATTTGCCCTGACCGGGGATCGAACCCGGGACCGTCGGCTCAGTAGGTAGTTACTTTACCACTGCGCCAACCGCGTCGTCAATAAATCTATATATTACACATAATATAATAAATCTGTAGAAGACGCGAAGACTGACATCCGCGCGGACGGAGTCGCGGGCGGAAGCTAGTCAGAAATAAATATCTTTTGTTTTCATTTAACACAAACATTACATTTTTTTATTATATACAAAATTTGTTTATCCGTTTTATTAGTTAAACTGAACAACTTTCACTAAGAAACTTGGATCGAAAAAAATGTATAGAGTTCTGCATTTTGTATGGAAAGCTTATTTTTTTTATATTTCGTCCAAATTTCTTTGTAAAAGTTGATCAGTTATATAAACATGAAGTTGAAGATATCAATAGAAAGTATTCGCAAATATTGTGTACTGATAAAAAAAAAATCACCCGGTGTAATTTTCACGAAAATTGTTTCAAATTGTCATTTTTGGTACTTATTACGAATATTAAATTATGCATACGAATGATTTAATTTTTAAAAATTAAGTGGAGCAACTTTCCCTTAGTACATTTGTATTATTTACATATAGGATGACAGGATGCATTTGTTTGCACTACTAGACCAAGCCCTTAAGGTGTCGTCTAGGCATTAAACCAAATAAAAAGATCATCGAAATCGTATTTTTTAATATATTAAAGACATAATCGTATAATAAATATAACAAAAGAAACAATTTGTAATATTTTCTAGCAATCGCCTGAACTAAATCTTACTCAATACAATACAAAACACATAATCTCTTCTTATGTATTTGGTCAGACATCTTTAAGATTGTAAAATATGATTAAATAGATATCCTTGTTTGTTTTAAGTTAAAAATATTATAATCAGGCCAGCACGGAGGCGTTTCAAAGCAATTATTATTATACGTGACTATAGTCCGTAATAATTCATAAATTTATAGAACCTACATTATAATTTTTCTGATACTCTTTTTCTAACGTAACTATTGATAAACTCTACGAAATAAAAATAGTGTAAAATGTATTTATAACTTAACATAATTACAATCCATCCTCAAAGTCAGTAACTAATAACTCATAACAAAATTTACTTAGCATATTTCATCTTCACACTAGTCCATACAGGAACCCTAACATAACTCCTAAGGTCATTTATCATTGCTATGACCGTACAATTTACCCTCTTGTTGCCTAAATGTTAGTAATTAGTGCCCTTTGGTTTCTAGCCTAGTAAATGTTCGCTTAATACGCTTTTAAGTGCTTTAAGAAAGCTTATTTTAAAATATAAATGTTTAAAAACACACTGATAATATTATATGTAATTTGAAATTATATAAATAAACTGTGGTAATATGTTTTATTATTTAAATCAAAAATGCGAAAGCCAAAAAGCTTAAATAATTCGAAAGTGATGTGTAAAATGAATAAGTTTTCTTATTTGAATCAAAAACGTGAAAGCCTGATCAAAAGCTAAATCCCGCGGCTTCACTCGCATGGTACACGGATAAAAAATCTATGAGCTTATCCAGACTATAATTTATCTCTGTACCAAATTGAATACAGCAATCAGCTATTTTTCGTGAAAGAGTAACAGACATACATCATTCAAATATAGATAGATATTTTAATGTTTGTGTGATGATGTCACGTAATTTGTCATTTAATTATTTATTTAAATATTAAGTGTAAAGACGATATTTTCTTTACAATTTAACTCAAAAACTGCCATTAATGTACCTTAACAACTAGAAAATCATCATCTTCGTAACAGGCTATTTTTTACCTTATAAACACATGAACTAAAGCATTTATTACATCTGACACTTAACTAATACACATGAAATACAAGCCGAAGTTCATACACAACTGTAATGGTGTTTCCACACACGTGCCGTGAAGTTCCGCGAACAGGAGTGAACGTTGTTCGCGTTCGCGTCTGTTCCCATTGTGCTATGGAGATGCGCCGTGAAGTAGCAATGCGAGGAAGACGCGCAGCTCGAGCTATATGAGATGTATCGATACACCACCACACGAGTCCTTAGCTCAAGTTCATAGCACGCATCCATAGCGAGCATCCATAGCACACATCCATAGCACGCAGCCTTCATTATAAAATACATATCTTAGTTGAATCCGTTTCTACGAGTGCTATGATATATGCCTACATGAATAGATATTATTGGTGAATATCAACCGCATCCACAGCACATCTTTGGTGGAAAAGCACCCTTATGCCGTGAATTCGGAGCGTGAATTTGCGCGGACTTCACGGCGCTAGTGTGTAGCTACCTTAAATGTGATAACACTGTATTATACCAGGTGCAGCCGCTCGCCCCGGGCGATCCACCATTTTGCCCCGGTTTAAGGCATGGACTATATTATACATTAATATGCAATAGCCTGCGGCTATCTGGGTTAATAATTAGGTATTAATTATAGGGCTGTCCGAACAATTAGTTATTGCAAATTGGAGGTGCATTCGACGATGTTTTATTGAATTATTGATTTATCTTTGCCTGTAATTGTATGGTTTGTTGTGAGGACAGTTTTGGAGTAACGATGTATGGCAGATCTTTTTATTAATTGTTGATTGATAAATGTGTGTGAAGAGCCAAGGTTCGATTCCTGGTGGAAATTGATAAATAAATATTGATATAGATGAACTCAAAAGCTGACCACTTGCTGATGTATTCACCTGTCATGTTTTATTTAACTTATAATTTAATAAATTATTGTTAAAAGTTTTGTTTTATTTGCAATTACAACTTAGAATTACTTTAAGTGTAGGTACTTAATTATTATGATAACTGATAATATGCGATTACCAAAAAGTATAATAGTGTGGTAATAATAACGGGAACCACGATATTTAAAAAAAAATTGCATAAGGTACATACAAATAAATACTATAAAAATAATTACATTAAAAACATATCCTTTCACTGTTACATTACGTCCGAATGATCAATAATTGAATAATTAGTTTTAATCGACGTGACAGGATGTATTAAAAGATTTAAGGTGTTTTACTTACGAGCCGTTGTAACGTAAGTTAAGAGTTTTTATAATAAGTTTTTCAATCTTAATCTTATTCCACGGCTCTACCCGCTTTATATATTTGTTCAAAAAAAAATGTCTAGTGACGTACAAAATAATAATCTTCTATTTCTATAGGTTTTGTGTTTTTTTGCCCTTTCTACAATACTGCCAAGTTTCACCTAAATCGATTCAGCAGTTTTATCGTGATGTAGTAGATTAACTTTCACGTTTACAATTAAAATATAGAGAATATAGATTATTCAAACCACTTTCATAAAAACATAAAAAAATATAATATTAAGACATAACAGTTAGTGTATAAAAAATCCTAAAGCCCAAAAACTGACAAAAACGTGCTCCTTACAAGGATGAGGATCATTTGAAGCGATTCTGTCATTAAAGCCGAATTAATTGCATTTCGGCTTTAGCCAATGTGTTTAATAAATGTACCTTGTATACGTGATGTTATGAAAAAGAGTAGGTATTACTGCAATTGGTATATTTCAAACAAACTGAAACTCTAACATTTATTTATTGCATTCGACTTCTTCTAGAAGCACTTTTGAATAGTCATAAACTCATAACATATTTTTACCATTTACCACCGATTCGGAAAGCAGTTTCTACGGAGAAGAACTGGCAAGAAACTCTACTTTTTTTAAGTCATGTCAATTTAAAAACTTTAATTTTTGATAATAAAATAATATTGATGCCAAAGAATATGAATTAAAAATAAATAAAAATATTTAAACTGGTTAATAATACAATAAATTATATAAAAACTAGCGGTACATGAGTTTCCAAGCGAATATTTCTATTTAGATGTTTTTCTGTCAAACCATTCAAAAGCAGTAATTTTTAAATTATTAAACTTCGCACAATGCAAATAAGCAATACGTAAATTTTATCACCAACACAAGTACATTAATCACACATACATTTTTTATTAGCGAAAGTAAATAAAATACAGTTA
>CAJQZN010041966.1:28326-53586 GCA_907164685.1 Colias eurytheme | reverse complement strand
CCGCTTTGAAACCGCTCGCAATCCGCTAGTGTGATATGGCACTAAAAGTTTATCTTATCTTTCAATGGTCTACGTTCTGTTTAGATACACGCATTTGGTCACTAAGGTTCTGAATACGGGAAATCATTTGCACACGCGTATCATTATTATTTATAAATGCATTGTAGTTTTATACGTATTATTTTTTGTGATAAATTGGTATTCTATATACATATAGAACAATGTTATCTACTCTGATACATTTTATTTAGTTACTGGTATATAATATATATGGGGAAAATGCCTAATAGCTGTTATAAATAATGTGTTTTTTTACGATGAAGTAAGGATTGAAACCAAGACCTCTTAATTCTATAAGATCAAAGATCTCATAAGCTGGGAAGCTTGTGGCGATTTGTATAAAATGTTTTTTATTTTTTTTTTTTATTTAATCAACATGTTCTAAAGTATGCGTGTTTACATAACATTACATGTACATTTGCAATTTGTAAAATCAATAAAAAATCATAATGTTAGTTATCAGTAGGTACCTTAGATAGGTACAAGATAGATGTATAATACAAATATTGTATTACTACCTTTCCGCCTGCGGCCTCGCCCGCGTTTTCAAAGAAAACCCCGCATAGTTCCCGTTCCCGTGGGATTTCCAGGATAAAACCATAGGCTAGGTTGCTCAGTGAAGATGCAGCTTTCTAATGGTGAAAGAATTTTTGAAATCGGTCCAGTAGTTTATGCGTGATAACCACACATACATACATACATACATAATTACAAACCTTTCTTCTTTATAATATTAGTATAGATAGTATAGATAAAGGAGCTTGCTTTTCATTGTATGACATAAAAAGCTCTTTCTTTTCCACAGTCGGTAAACAATAACCAATGATAAACGGATAGCCGGAAGCAATATGGCCGCGAATATATTGTAGCTACCAATTTCCGGCTAGCTGTCAGTGTGACAGATTATTTGCTAACTGTACGTTAATTTTTTATTTGTCTGTCCGTACCATATGATTAGGCATGCTTGTTTCGAACATCAAAATGGTTTATATGAAAATCTTATTCAAATAAATAAAAATAAATAAATATTTCAGGACGACGCGGTTGGCGCAGTGGTAAAGTAACTGCCTACTGAGCCGACGGTCCCGGGTTCGATCCCCGGTCAGGGCAAATATTTGTGTGATGAACTCAATTATTTGTTCTTGGGTCTGGGTGTTATTATCTATATATGTATTTATTAAATATTATATTTATCGTCGCCTAGTACCCACAACACAAGCCTTAATTGAGCTTACTATGGGACTAGGTCGATTTGTGTAATAATGTCCTAAAAAAAAAAAAAAAAAAAAAAATTTCACACACGGCACAATCTGATCCCATACTAAGCTTTCGCTTGTGTTATGGAAACCAGATGGCTGATAAACATTTAACATACATATATAATTTTTTAATAAATACTTATATAGATAATTAACACCCAGACACAGAGCAAACATCTTTGTTCATCACACAAATATTTGCCCCGGGTGGGAATCGAACCCACGACCTCTATATAGATTATAGATAAAGATTCTATATTCTATCTATGACTTACTCGTGGTATAATCATAGTTAAATATTTGGTTCTATCTTTGAGTATATTGGTCCATGCTTTTATGAATCAAAATCTATCGATTTAGACGAAATTTTTGTGTATTTACCTTCTAATAAGCATGCTACTATTTTTTCAAATACTAACTACTTAGGGCTGATTTTTCAATCGTTGGTTAAAACTTATTCATTGAATAACGTATTAAACTACCATTTCAAAAATGTATTCTAATTGTCCGTAATATGACAGTTTACAGGTGACATTTTAAAATGTTCGTGTAATACTTAATTGGTCGGATAAGTTTTAACCAAGGATTGAAAAAACGGCCCTTAATCGTATAAAAGAAATTGATAGTTTAAATAGGAACATGTAGAGACTTAACAACATTTATGCAGGAAATCTTATCTAACACTCATTCTTAGTAATTTAAGAACATTTAGATAAAAAAAATCAACTACCAAACGCTAGAAACAACAATAAATAGCTATAAAAACTGCATATACATCGAATAGGTACAAACAAAAGCAAAAAACAAAACTACAAGATCACAAAACAAATACTTGATCCTTGCTACCAATTTAAAAACTCTTTTTGCATATAGTTTAATCCTTAACTCTTTAAATATAAGGGTAATTTTGCTTAACACAGCGGAGTTTAAGTTAGTTGTTGAAAAAGGCCTGGAGACTTATTTCTGTTTTAAAGTTAGGGTATTCGGTTCGATTTCCGGCTATGGCTTTGAATAAAATGCCTTTTTATATGTTTTGACAGATACTATCAATATTGAGTTTGAATGTATGATTCATATAACTCACATAAATGGGAAAGTTCATTTGTCTCTCTGTTAGTTAAGTAACAGCTGATCGGATTTGTGTAGAGTTTAGTACGAAGGTAGATAGTCTATGCAGACTTTATAAAAACTTACCTGCCTACTAATACTAGACTGGTTAGTTCTTGTATAACGCGAGCGAATGTGATTAATCTTGTAATCTATAAAAATAATAACAAACAAACAAAAAAATATTTTATTTTTTAACGTTATACAATATTATTTACAGAAAAAATAAACCAAAACATTGCAAGTCAATTCAACATTTATTCGACTTTTTCAATTTCTATGTAAGCTTAAGATTAAAAGTTCAACCTCCAGCTTAACTCAAAGCTCGGTCAAAGCTTGAACTAGAGTGTCGCGGCTTCGTGGCCACTGCCATGTGCTAATAAAAACCGGTCCTGGTCCCTTTATAGCCCACGGTCTGTCGTGTCGTTGCGTCGTATCGTAATGTAAAAAAATATCGTTGTGTCTAAAATTATGGGAGTAAAAGCAGAGGAACAACGTATACCTAATAATTATTGATGATAGGCTGTACAGAATATAATTATTCTTATGTTACGTACTTCTGTTTATTTCATTTGTGCTTAACTTTTTCTAATTTTACATGGTATAGTGATATTTTTTATCGTGACTTAATATTACGCCTTCCTTCATATTATCATGTAATATAAAAAACCTCCTAAATCATGCCAATAGCAATACTTACATTTTTAATTTCACTGAAAGTGAAAATGTAGAAATGTCCTTTACGATGCAATCTAAAGTTACAAAAATATTAATAAGGGAAGGACACGTTCAAGTTCATCGAAATATTGAATTAAATATAAATAATTTGCGTTTTAACAAATAATCGCAAGAAAATACAAAATATAACTTAAATCTATCACAGTAAAAGTTTACGATGAAAGAAAAATCGTGTCGTCACCATTAAAAGGGTGTAAAATTCAATTTGCCCGATCACAGCCGAGTTACGACACATTTCTATGCTCCATACTTCGCTTTAGTTTATAATAAACTAGTTTGTACGCGCGGCTTTGCCCTGTCTGCTGCAATGATGCAGTTTTGTTAATAGTTAGAACCTCTACAATAACTTGGATCCTTTGGTACACCGTACAGTGCTTAGTAAGATATTTATATGTATAGCTATAGTGTTCAACTTCAAAAAGCAGGTTCTCAAATCGACTGTATTTTGTGTTTGTTACTACAGATCTTTAGACTGGGTGAACAGATTTAAAAATAAATAATTATTTTAAAAAGTTTTCCTTTGTACATGTAGGTACCAATTATTCAAACGCAATTATTAGTGCGTAGTTTTGATTATAATTTTTAGTAAATATATTTTTTTGTTTTATAAATTATCTAACAAATCTAGAGCGGAAGGAGCATAATAAATGTTAAAATTATGATAAAACAATCTAGCTTAAATACTACTACATACTACATAATATAATATTCAAGGACTATTTCGTTAAAATAAAATAAATTCATAGTAGCACTTCACTTGGATTTAAAAAAGATTATAATCTATACTATTTATACTAATATTAAAAGCTGAAGAGTTTGTTTGTTTGATCGCGCTAATCTCGGGAACTACTTTTCCGATTTGAAACATTCTTTCAGTGTTAGATAGCCCATTTATCGAGGTAGGTTATAGGCTATATATGTATTATTACGTTACGACCAACAGGAGTGGAGCCACGGGGGTGAAACCGCGCGGAGCAGCTAGTCTTTATAATATTTTCTATATGCTATTTATAATATCAACTGAAAAAATTGTATTAATTACGAAGGTATGAAATACAAAATCTAAAAGAAGCGGGATTAGAACCCGCGCCTTCCGTCCCTTATTACAGTTTGTCATCGAATTTTTCATATTATTTAAAACATTCTCATGTGCAGCATATTTTGAATACTATAACACAATATCAAACACAAAATCAAAACATAACTAAATATAAAAAAAATAACTTAACCACTACGTAAACAAAGGTACATAGCAAAATATTATCCATAAAACTTATTACACAGAATAACCAACATTCAAAATACATAAACTAAACTACCAACATTTAAAATAAATAATATCCAGTGAATCACCAAAACACTCGATACAAATTCAGTCTACATATTTACGCGTTATTTGTATTTTATGAGTTTGTTGTTTTCTATTTGTTGTTTTATTTTAAATATTTAAGCTTCCTGTAATTTATTTGGAAATAAATATTGAATACTAGCTTTACGCACGCGTTTTCAAAGAAAAACCCACATAGTTCCCCTTCCCGTGTGTTAACCTTTCCTATGTGTTAATCCAAATTGCCCCTTATATGTGTGCTAAATTTAATTGTAATCGGTTCAGTAGTATTTGCGTGAAAGAGTAACAAACATACACATACATCCATCCTCACAAACTTTCGCATTTATAATATTAGTAGGATTTTCTATGGGGATTCCCTGAAGGAATTGTTATGTAGGTATATTACAAGATAAGTTTGGACTGTATATATTCATATCTTTTCTTACTAACTTATCACTATATAGTGATAAATATAAAAATAGATACCTACTAACCCGATAGGTAATTAAGATGTACTTTTTTGTAGAAATAGAGTAATGAATAATGTTTTAAACGATACATGACTATGTGACAATCGGCAGTACAAATAAATGATTTCATTTTCATTTTTATAGCATAAATGCAATTAAAATTGTGAATTAAAACATAGTTATGTATATTGTATAAGTATACTAAACCTAAGCTGTGCTCCGCCTATAGCCTTCCTAGATAAATGGGCTATCTAACACCGAAAGAATTTTTCAAATCGGACCAGTAGTTCCTGAGATTAGCGCGTTCAAACAAACAAACAAACTCTTCAGCATTATAATATTAGAAGTAAGTATAGATAAAGCAAAAAAGGAAAGACAAACGAATATAACTACATACTACCAAATATTCTATTCTATACAATTTTCATTTCTAAATAAAAACACAAATGCAACCCCATTCACGTAACAGCATCACGTTAAGACAATCAAATCAGCGTAATACAGTAATCTATGTAATAGCTGTAATACAATTGTTATTACATAGATATATCTCTCGCGACTTGACGGTCTCCCCTCATGTTTTCTTTTAAGAGATTGAAAGTCGCGCGTGAATGGTATAAAAGATTGATTGAAATTAATTATAGTTTGAAGGAAACATAAAATAGTCATGTGTTGAATAATGCTCTTTAAAACTGTAATATGTAAGATAATCGTCGTAGAGTTTCCACCAAAATGGCTGAATAGTTTTTTTTTATAATTTTCGTGAATATTCTCTCGTCTCTCGAATAATGTAAAAATATGTGATGTAAAAAAAGTAAAGAATATTACAATTCAATACTGCACTCATTTTGATTGGCTCTATGTTTTTGTTTTTATAATATCGTAAAGTAGGTACTAAATATATTTTATTTTAATTACACTATTCTCTAAGAAAGCAAAAAGCAAGTCACTTAATAAAAATATCAGTCAAATTCAAATATTTTTGGAGAAATCTTAAAACAAAGGTTATCCATAAAATAACTATAAAAATTTGTACACTTCTTAATTAAGCCCTAACACATTATTTTATGTTAGTACTTTACAGATCTAATAATATTCTATGTTAATAGAAACATATTTAATGGTTTTTCAATAATAAAACATAAGGTAAGTTATTTTAGATAATAGTGTGCATTTTATTATCTTTTGTTGCAAATGAGCAAATGTAAATAAAATTAAGTGTCTGTGATTTCCAAATTATTTTAAAGCTATATTTGAGAAACAAATAAAAATTCCTACCTTTATGACATCCTACTAATATTATAAATGCGAAAGTTGGTGAGGATGGATGTATGTGTATGTATGTATATTGTATGTTTGTTACTATTTCACGCAAATACTACTAAACCGATTACAATGAAATTTAGCACACTTATAGATAGTAACTTGTATTAACACATAAGATAGGTTTCATCCCGGAAATCCCACGGGAGCGGGAACTATGCGGGTTTTTCTTTGTTTAAAATATTTTGTGAATTAATAATAATACAACTTTTCTAATATTATAGATAACCGCGGAACGATTGAACAGTTTTCAGTGGGACTGTCAAAAGATAACAAAATACATCCCAGATTGAGAAGAATGATCATGTGCAATAACAAACGGGGCAATTATTAGATGGAAACCTAATTACATATTCATGGACAACTCTTTAAACTTTGCTTGCCTCATGAGATACGTGTCATCATCATCATCATCATCAGCCCACATGCATTCCCATACATTCCCACTGCTGGGACACGGGCCTCCTATGAGGGTACAGTCCATAATCCTCCACGCTGGCCAAGTGCGGGTTGGCGGATGACACGTCATGTCGTCGAACTTTTTATTCTTCGACATGTCGGTTTCCTCACGATGTTTTCCTTCACCGTTCGAGATACGTGTATGCAAAGTTATTTATTAAACCTTTCAGTCTTGGTTGTTAAACCTCATTTTTTACTCCAAGTCTATTATCAGGTCTAAATAAACCTAAATAATCAGGAATCAAAGGTTGCAACAGCCTAACAACAGTGACTCAGACGTTATTCATCGTCGCACGCGCATCGCTATCGGTGACTCATATTTATGGTCGTTTACTTTTTTATTTCCGAGTTTAATGCTAGTAAAACTGTACGCAGGCAAATAGCGTAAATATGCGTTGTTCATAAGAATGCACGAATGTAGAGAATATTTAAGTACAATTTAATAGTGTTTTTGTCAGTTTATATGCTGTAATATGAGGTATTGAACCTGTCTACGTCTGTTTGTGAGTTTATTCGAAAATTCTTTCATTCTAAAAGTAAATATTAATCTATGTACTAATCCAGACTATAATCTATCTCTGTGCCAAATATTTTCCACATCTGATCAGTAGTTTTGGAGTGTTTGAGTAACAAACATAACGAACTAATTTTGTATTGATCAGCCAATAAATGCTCTATATTTTTGTCATTTTACAAGTTTACAATATGATTAAATACTAATTCCTTAAATTTAAATATTCGAAGTTAAAATCTAAACCAAAAACCCATATTTTATACACCAACTGCGCTATCTAAACTTGAGTTAAGTTATAACAGTAGCTTAAAGATAACATCTTCTAGATAAGGTCTCGAGTGGAAAATATTAATTGATTTCACTTGATGTTCCCGTAACCGACTTGCAAAATAACAAGTGCTGTCAAATTTCCATTACCTAAGAAACGTACGCTACTCAGATTTTTAATTAAGATAAAAATAGACGAAATTTAGATGGCATCGCATGCGTGCGAGTGACTTAACGGAGGGACTCAATACGTTTACACGCATTGACGTTAATGCAAGTTAAAGTTAAGTGTAAAATTTATAAATTTTTGAAGTGAAACTTTAGGCGCGTTGAGAGAAAAATTTTGAGGTCGCGTCATGGCAATGCCGTCACGTCATGGAGTAAGGCGATGATTTTGGTATCATTGAAGTTTGAATCTTGTCAAACAGGTTTCACTTCTGACACGTGTGCTCGGCATTCACGCTCTTTTTTATCTATGTGGGATGTAAACACTTTTATTTCTTGTTAGAACTTTATAATATTTTTCATAATATGACTTTTTCAAATAATAAGAAAGTTCTATAGCCATTTTAATTCATTTCTTAAACCTCTACATACCCTAAAAATGCTAATCGTAGCACGTTGTAACTAAGAACTTATTACACTCATAAGAACAGTTGCCAGAACTTGAACATACATTGTTTAACTCAATACCAAGAGCGATGATAGTTACAGACTCGTGCGACGAGTAACTAACGCGATTATGCGGACGTGTGTGTGGAGTCCCCGAAGATTTCTAGATAAGAACGAATAAGTTACTTCTGCAGTTCCGGGCTAAAATGAGAAAACTTGTAATTGTCTATGTATTAAGTGCACGTGTATTTTTATAAAATTATGCTCCATTAGGACGTTTTATTTCCTCTTGAAGTTTTCGAACGTGGATTTTTGGGTTTTAAATCCGTTTGTACGGAAGATGTGTATGAGATAAGATATGTATGTGACTTAATTACTAAGGAAGAACACTAATTATAATATACTTAGAATAAAATAAAAAATATTATTTGACAGTCATGTACGTTGCTTTGATAATAAATGAAAGTAGTACTTATTTTTACAAGATATTTAATAATCTACTAGCTTTTCGCCTACAGCTTCGCCCGCTCAGTAAAGGAAAACCCGCATAGTTCCCGTTCCCGTGGAATTTTCGGTATAATAACTATCCTTCTATGTGTGCGTGAAGTACTTCTTCACAAACAAACAAACTTTCGCATGTATAAAATTTTTGATGTAGTGGAATGAAACACTTATAAAATTACGATTATAATCCATACTAATAATATTATAAATGCGAAAGTAACTCTGTCTGTCTGTCTGTTACTCAATCACGCCTGAACTACTGAACCAATTTGCATGAAATTTGGTATTGAGATATTTTGATACCCGAGAAAGGACATAGGATAAGTTTTATCCCGGAAATCCTACGGGAACGGGTTTTTCTCCGAAAACGCGGGCGAAGCCGCGGGCGGAATGCTAGTTATTTATAATTTTAATGCAATCGGAATTTTATTTATCATATACTACCTATATATAAAACATATCTATATTTTAAAGTAGACAAAGTAGATACGTACGTCACCTGATGATAAGTGATCAGCATTATGCACCCACTGCGACAAAAACTTCGGGAGTGTGTAGCCTTTATGTTAGGAATAAGTTCTCTTCTTCATAGCCCCTAGATCGTTGTACCTTTTACTATTCATACACATTACATACATACAAAATTAATTAATATTAAAGGTACACCGACTGCAAAAAATATGCTATCAAATAAATCACAATATAATTTCGACCGATGAGTTTCCGCCATTTCCAGTGGCATTAATTAAGTCAACATTCGGCACAATAGTGCTGAATAATAAAACCGTCATAGATCAGTATAAAAAGTACAGAAGCGACGTTTAATTTATTCAGTAGCGAAGTGTGTGTTTGCCGCGTTTCTTATGCAAATCACACTATATTTACGACCAAGGGGTTGGTCATAGAATAAAGCTTTAATTCATAGATGTTTGTTTTTGAATATTGTTAATAAATGTGTGTGGGTTGGTTACATTTAAATACAATCACGGACAGATAGGTAAACTTAGATGTAAATGAGGAATCTAATATTACAGTACCTATATGGATTAGAAATGTACGCCCATAACGATACGTGACTAAAATGGACCTAAATAATTTCTTATAGAGCCTTTCTAGACTAAACTACGTAATAAATAACAAGGTTAAAAATAAAATGTAATTTGGTGGTGTAAAATAAACGAATGGTGATGTAAAATTAAATCTGTAATAATCTTTACGGAAGTATGAAAAATACTGCAATTGCTCAATTAAAAAAGCTTATTGTTATTCAAAGAAAAACCTTAAAAAATAAATTATTGTACGCGATATGAATAAATAATCAGCTTCCTACTATATTCCGCCTCCTTGGTACAGTGGTTGGGGCTTGAGCATAGAACCGAGGGGTCCTGGGTTCGATTCCCGGTGGAGACGAAGAAAAAAAAATGTCTCGGTCTGGCAGGACACAGAAGGCTGATCACCTACTTGTCCCTAAAGAAAATCGATCAGTGAAACAGATGTATGAATAATGCATCTGCCCCTTACCCCACTACGGGGACATGGGACTTCACTTTTACACTTACACTTCCTACTATATTTCAACACAAAATTTATTTGATATATTATGCAAGTTAAGACTTAAATAAATCTAGTCAAAATTTTATGAAATGCATTCAAATTAGGGGTAAAAACTACAATATCACGTATATCTGGACGCATATTTATCAAAATCACTAGACTTCTTTAAAAAAATCTCTACCACGTCTGTTATTAACTTACTCTTTGACGTTTGTAGAATTTTAAATATTGTACACGTGTGCAGCGGTGTTCGCGCTGTTAAATTTGAATAACATTACGAAACTGCTTGACATTTGTGAAATTGTATTGTATTATGTTATTAGGCCATATTTTGTTTTTTGTATCGGTCATAGGACTATTGTTTGGGCTTTATCGTGAGATTTAATGTGAGGTCAAAGTTATATGTACTTTGATGAACGGAATTTGGTGTTTCATTCTATGCTATTCAATGTTATATTTTGATCAATATATTACTCTACATTGCTATACAACGATATAATTATCTACGAAAGGATGATGAAATATTTTAATATAGCTACTCATGTGGTGGAATGTAGCCTTTGTTGCTAGTCTATAATCTATCTCTGTAACAAATTTTATTTTTTTCAGCTGTTTTTGAGTGAAGGCCTATCAAACATACATCCATATCTTACCTACCATTTATACAAACTTTCGCTTTTATAATATTAGTAGGTACATTAATATTGAAAAGCTCTCTTTTCAAACGTCTCTATCGTATAAGTTAATTAGGTTTTTCTTTTAAAATGCGAGCGAAGCCGGGCTGAAATCTAGTTTGTAATAAAACCACATCAATTATTAACCTGTCTAAAACCTTAAAAGGGACACAGTACATTATATAGAAATTGAAAAGAGTGTTTCCCTTTCTTCAATGTAAAAAAATAGTTTAGACCTTGAAGCCTCAATTATATGCATAATAATATCACTGCTTCTCCACTCGGTATAATTTCCCCAAATCCACTTTTTCGCACCTAAATGATGGAGGATCCATATAAAGTTTATTATTTTTCACACCATAAACCATATAGAGTTTACCCCAAAATGTCGAGAGCACAATGGACGCATCTGTGCATTAATTTATTATTAGATATCACTTGAATTTTTTTGTGGTTCACTCGCGTGAAATGAATCGTAAATCTGACCGGCTTTTTCCCAAAAGGGTTGGGTGGCTTCATTTCGGTAATTTTGAAATATATATTTATAGACATAATTAATTTTAAATTTTACTGTATTTTATGCAAATTTTTTCAATGCATTGCGAAATAAATTTAAATGGTCTTTCATTAAAAGACGTAAACTTAAATCTCCGTTAAGGAAATATTAGGTATAATTTGATTTAAATAACAAATCCATTACGCTATTACTTACAAAGTAAAACTTTCATTTTGCATTAGACGTAAATTTTTATTTTCCCAATGAATATTATCGTAATGAAAATAGCCTGTATTATGAATTGATATCCCACTCCTTCTCACTGCAAAATGTAACTTAAACCCACTTCATAAGGTAGAAAATCCATCCATCCTACCTAACCTAAGCCATCATACCCTTTATTTCCTTGAATTAAAGTTCATTTTTTTATCAGCCATCTTAAATAGGGTTGTCAACGATTTAGTTTCAAGAACTTGTTTCTGAATTATGATAATTACATTGTATTATGTAATGTGGTACGTGATTCCTTTGTTGATAACCCTAAATAGAGCGGCTTCAAATAGATATTTTAATAGTGACCCTGTTTCGGGAAACATAAAGATTTTGGGACCAATATTTAGAACTAGTTCTCTTTTTACCTTTAAATAAACAAAGATTACATTGGAACACTTATATTTCCCACAATAAGCATTGTGTTAACCAACTTCAAAAAATAATACGTCATTTTGTACGTAGTAAACTTATTGCAGTAGTATTATTTAGATCTAGAAATTAAAGGTCAGACTTTGGTCGTTTTCATGCCGATAAATAAATAAACAGATTTGAATAGTTCTTTTATTTCATAGGTTCATGGTTATACATCATATTTTCTGTAGGAAATCATCAGAAATGATGAATAATTTCTTTTCTAAATTGAAAGATAAATTAAAAGATAAGTTCAGAAATAAGATACAGAAATTAATATATAGTAGAGTTACACTATCGTTACTAGTGCTCTTTGATGAGATTTTAAAATTATTAATAGTACCTAATCTTTGCAAGATTATTAATATTCATATTTATTGCATTGAATGAATTATTTGACTAATATTATTAAGCTGAAGAGTTTGTTTGTTTGAACGCACTAATCTCAGGATGGTCCATTTATGGAGGAAGGTTATAGGCTATATATCATCACCCTAAGACCAACAGGAGCGGAGCAATGCGGGTGAAACCGCCGGGCATAGCTAGTCTGTTCATAACCCAGAAAACTATCCCTTTCTTCAACCTTAAATAACAATAACAATACATACCTTACAAGTTACAATTCCCTACAATTTAACATTTATCTACTCACAAAAGAAAGCCATTCGTTAAAAAGTACATATTTTATGATACTTTCAAACTATCCGAGACAGTGTTAGCATAATCCATCCATTCACCTTTTAAATGAATTAAAACTGGAAAGACTTCTTGATCCAATAATCTTTTAATGCATCGAATAAATTTCTGCGTCTGTTATTCCTTCAACTTCTAACTAGGTACTTAGGGTTTCTTGGTATTTTAAACGGTGTTTTTAAAGTAGTGATTTTATTACATTTTTGTTGTATGCTTTGTTAATATTATAATATACGTAATATCTATGTTTCTATTTTATCATGTGAAGCAAAACTTACCTTGCCACGAGCAGCATGAATTTTGACACACATTGCTTGTATCGAAAAGGACTGAAAATGCATTTTTTTGATATTGCATAAAAACACATATCATAATCATAATCAATAAAAACCCTAATCCTTATACATACTATGCATTTGACCAATAATAATATAATAGATGTGTTATTTACTTTTATTTTTAAAAGAGTTAATAGTTATAATTAATATAAATACATTATCAGCTTCGGCAGTAATGGCTTAGGTATTGCTTAAAAGTTTCAGTGTATTTTTCTATTTATACTGTGATGATGATGACTGGTTGATTATACTGATTATCCACTTGCTCCTTATTCTATGCCTTAAGAAATAAAAATTTCAGCATCAGAATATCTATACTAATATTATAAAGCTGAAGAGTTTGTTTGTTTGTTTGAACGCGGCTGATCTCAAGAACTACTGGTTCGATTTGAAAAATTCTTTCTTTATTAGGTAGCCCATTTATCGAGGAAGTCTAATAATATATAGGCTATGTATCATCACGCTAAGACCAACAGGAGCGGAGCCACGCGGGTAAAACCGTGAGGCATAGCTAAGATTGAATATATAGGATTTTAAGTCTTACACACATTGACACTACACACGACAACACATTTTTAAAATCCGCCATTAAAACTATATTACTGGCTGAATGTTTAAGCGCATTTCGCTCGTTATTGCATTTATTAAATTATAAAAGACATTCAAGTTTATTACGCAGATGCTTTCTAATAAAAGTTATTGTGCAGCTGCCTTTGGAAGTGCATTTCATAGATGTGATCTAAACTTATTTGTTTGTGACATGCTTTAGGTTCCTACACCAGGGCTAGAGAAACTATTGATTATTGTGTAAGTATTTCATGCTAAAATAAGCGATGCGGTTAAATTGGTAAAAAAAAAGTGAAGTCCCGTGTCACCTTAGTGGGGTAAGGGGCAGATGCATTATTCATACATCTGTTTCACTGATCGATTTTCTTTTTTAGGGACAAGTAGGTGATCAGCCTTCTGTGTCCTGCCAGACCGAGACATTTTTTTTTTCTTCGTCTCCACCGGGAATCGAACCAAGGACCCCTCAGTTCTATGCTCACGCGTCAACCACTGTACCAAGGAGGCGGTCGGTTAAATTGGTAAGTATATATTTTATTAGTTTTGATGCTAAAAATAAAAGGATTTTCAATTTGATAGTTATTAAGATACAGATCTAATAATAAAATGCTATAACTGATATGATGCTTTTTTGTCTAAAATTATCTAAAGAACCGTTTTTCTAAGCAAAGATATTAAGATATATTAATCTATACTAATATTATAAAGAGGAAAGGTTTGTAATTATGTTTGTATGTATGTATGTATGGTTTTCACGCATAAACTACTGGACCGATTTCAAAAATTCTTTCACCATTAGAAAGCTGCATCTTCACTGAGCAACATAGGCTAGGTTTTATCCAGGAAATCCCACGGGAACGGGAACTGCGGGTTTATCTTAGAAAACGTGGGAGAAGCGGCAGGCGGAAAGCTAAGTAGTACATTAATTAGATGGTATTAAGCAAATATGAAGTAATATTTTTTATAAAAAAAAATCAGGTCTTAATAAATAAACGTAATATATTAAATTTATCTCAATCAGTGGAACTCCCATTAATAATTTTAAACCAAAATAAAATATATTTACAAAGTCAATGCACTGGAAGTTGGAACGAAAGCATAATTTAATAAAGTCACTTTTGTACTGGATGCTATGATATAAAATATATCAATCATTAATTTGTAACTCGTAAAAGTATTTTTTAGTCTGAATATGGAAATATTTTACTGGATAAAGTTTAATTGGAAGTTTTATTATTATTATGTTTTTAATGTACTTCCATGTTTTAATAAGTTTTTCTGATGCTTTAATATTTAAATTTTAACGAAAATAATATTTACACATTGCATTATTTTCGTTAATAGGAAGGAAGTAATATTTTCATTTGAAAATGATAATCTTCTTTCTGGCGTAGTCGGTTAAATAACAAAACGAGATAAATAATGTTGTTTGGATGTTTGTTTTTCAATTGCTATAAGCCGGCTGAATTCAGGATTAAATTTTGTACATAAAATTTTTCATTGAGGAAAATTTCCTTGTTTCCACAAAAATAATTTTCTCAATAAATAAAGTAAAGTAAATATATCAATTTAAAAAATACGGTGTATTTTTTATATTGATATATCAGATCTCCTAGATATAACAGCCCCCCTATGCAAGTGGCTTTTTGTTAGCGTAGCGTTCATTAGAATAGACTACGAATGTATGAGATTGACGTAAGCTGTAGATACGTTTATCTCATACATTCGTAGTCTATTCTATTGAACGCTACGCTAACAGAAAGCCACTTGCATTGGGGGGCTGAGAGGTCAACTTATACGCCAGGTTAACTTTGACTCGATTTTGACCCAATTAAACGAACAGATTTAATTATTCAAACTTTGTACACCTGTCAAGGATCGATTATTTATTAATTTATCTCCTTAAAGCATGTTTTTTAGTTTTTTTAACTATATTTTTAAACCTTGTTACTTTAAAGATGTACAATTACTTAATTTAATCGAGTGTTCGAAGGAGCAGGTGTAGATACTTATCTCTGGAATGCTATTTTTATTCTCTCTTATATAACTGTATTTTATTTACTTTCGCTAATAAAAAATGTATGTGTGATTCATGTGCTTGTGTTGGTAATAAAATTTACGTATTGCTTATTTGCATTGTGTGAAGTTTAATAATTTAAAAATTACTGCATTTGAATGGTTTGACAGAAAAACTTCATAGAAATATTCGCTTGGAAACTCTATGTACCGCTAGTTTTTATATAATTTATTGTATTATTAACCAGTTTAAATATTTTTATTTATTTTTAATTCATATTCTTTGACATCAATATTATTCTATTATCAAAAATTAAAGTTTTTAAATTGACATGATTTTAAAAAAGGAGAGTTTCTTGCCGGTTCTTCTCCGTAGAAACTGCTTTCCGAATCGGTGGTAAATGGTAAAACTATGTTATGACTATTCAAAAGTGCTTCTAGAAGAAGTCGAATGTAATAAATAAATGTTAGAGTTTCAGTTTGTTTGAAATATACCAATTGCAGTAATACCTACTCTTTTTCATTCGGTTAAAGCCGAAATGCAATTAATTCGGCTTTAATGACGGAATCGCTTCAAATGATCCTCATCCTTGTAAGGAGCAAGTTTTTGTCAGTTTTTGGGCTTTAGGATTTTTATACACTAACTGTTATGTCTTAATATTATTTTTTTTTTTATGTTTTTATGAAAGTGGTTTGAATAATCTATATTCTCTATATTTTAATTGTAAACGTGAAAGTTAATCTACTACATCACGCTAAAACTGCTGAATCGATTTAGGTGAAACTTGGCAGTATTGTAGAAAGGGCAAAAAAAACATAAAACCTATAGAAATAGAAGATCATTATTTGTTCGTCACTAGACATTTTTCATGGGAGGGTTTAAAGTTATTTTTTTAGATATTTCTCGTGTTATTTTTTAAAATTTATTATGTCCATTTTACTCATTAGGTTTAGTACTTTCGATATCAGTTTAAAGTTTTTTGATAACTGTAATAGTTACGGAATAATCGCCTGTGCACACTTAACGATTACACCCTGTATAATGCGGGTGGAATAAGATCAATATACTAATTATTATAAAATCTCTTAAATTACGTTACAACGGCTCGTTAGTAAAACACCTTAAATCTTTTAATACATCCTGTCACGTCGATTAAAACTAATTATTCAATTATTGATCATTCGGACGTAATGTTAACAGTGAAAGGATATGTTTTTAATGTAATTATTTTTATAGTATTTATTTGTATGTACCGCAATTTTTTTTTAAATATCGTGGTTCCCAATATTATTACCACACTATAATACTTTTTGGTAATCGCATATTAGGTATCAGTAATCATAGTAATTTAGTACACTTAAAGTAATTCTAAGTTGTAATTGTAAATAAAACAAAAGTTGTGATAATTTATTAAATTTAGTTAAATAAAACATGACAGGTGAACACATCAGCAAGTGGTCAGCTCTTGAGTTCATCTATATCAATATTTCTTTATCAATTTCCACCAGGAATCGAACCTTGGCTCTTCACACACATTTATCAATCAACAATTAATAAAAAGATCTGCCATACATCGTTACTCCAAAACTGTCCTCACAACAAACCATACAATTACAGGCAAAGATAAATGAACAATTCAATAAAACATCGTCGAATGCACCTCCAATTTGCAATAACTAATTGTTCGGACAGCCCTATAATTAATACCTAATTATTAACCCGGATAGCTGCAGGCTATTGCATATTAATGTATAATATAGTCCATGCCTTAAACCGGGGCAAAATGGTGGATCGCCCGGGGCGAGCGGCTGCACCTGGTATAATAATACAGTGTTATCACATTTGAGGCAGCTACACACTAGCGCCGTGAAGTCCGCGCAAATTCACGCTCCGAATTCACGGCATAAGGGTGCTTTTCCACCAAAGATGTGCTGTGGATGCGGTTGATATTCACCAATAATATCTATTCACATATCATAGCACTGGTGGAAACGGACTCAACTAAGATCCTTTTTTTATAATGAAGGCATGCTATAGATGCTCGATATGGATGCGTGCTATGAATGCGTGCTATGGATGCGCGCTATGAAATCATGCTATGAATTCGTGCTATGGACTTACTTTTTCTTTGGTATATCGATGAATCACATAGCTCGAGCTGCGCGTCTTCCTCGCACAGCTACTTCACGGTGCATCTTCCTAGAGCATAGGGGAACAGACGCGAACGCGAACAACGTTCACTCCTGTTCACGAAGCTTCACGGCACGTGTGTGGAAGCACCATTACAGTTGTGTATGAACTTCGGCTTGTATTTCATGTGTATTAGTTAAGTGTCAGATGTAATAAATGCTTTAGTTCATGAGTCGTTTTCAAAATAATTGTACATTACTACAAAATTTTTGTCCCCCTAAAAAATCTTCGAAAAAAATATGGTTACGACTGAAATAAATAATTGTTAACGTTTTACAGACTAAACTTAAGCATACTGCATATCATTTCTGATAAAAAGCAATGAATTGCGATTCAAATTCTTACATAAATTTAATGTGAAAATAAAGTAACAAAAAAAGCTCCATACATTTTTTTATTGTCCCCTATGTGGACGACAATGAAAACCAATATTTTTATCAGAATTTTTGTATGAAACTTCCTATTTTTTTGTATCATAATTAAAAAGCAATGTTTGAAGTGTTATATCTGATAGATTAAACTATTGAAATTACCTTAAATAAACGAAGAATTACATATTATAAAAATGTCCCTATCAATCGTTACAATTTCGTGACACTGATTTATTGACATAATTAACCAACTTCTTGTATCACAAAGAAGAGGAATCTAACTCTAATCATTGGCAACACTGGTCATGTCACGAAAAGTAAGGTCACATTAACGCGCCGCCCTTTTGTTCGTCATCCAGACATGGAAGAAGTCCAGTAGTGTGCTGTGCAAAAAATTTAGTTACAATTTCCTAACGACGTATTCTCAACAAAAGTAAGTACATTTTGAAGAATTCACCTACCGCAATTGTAATATACTTAAATTATGACTAGAGTAATAGATTACACTTTCAATCTAATGGTAAATGTGATTATGTTTTGTGTAAAAGTATTTCTTAGGTTATTTTTTACATGTTACTGACGAACAATTTCTTGACATTTACTGACGTCAGTAAATTGTAGACGGTAAAGCTGTGGTCTCATGTGTAAAGTATGAAAATAAGATATTAAAATGTGTGTTAAATTAATGAAACGAATAAAAATAAAGGAGAAAAACAATAAATCTCTCAAGATTATTTTTTTGTAACTACAGGCCATACTTTTTTAAACCATGATGTAGGGTTATTAAAGTCGGGCTTAGGGACTTGACTTTTCCTGGGATCTGATAACTTTTTTATAGTGAAAGCGGATCAGTGAGTCTTGGCCTCCAATTTTACAAGTGGTTTCTGATGGGATAACGCTTGCCTTATTGCATTTAGTGTTGATCGCTTATCCACCCACACGAGTGATGCTTAGGTACTTTTGTTTTTATTTTTATTCAAAATACATATATCCAACAGCTTTTTTTAGTTTCAGAATGCCGCTAACCGGTGCCGAACGGTAAAAAAATACATTGAAAAACTAAAAAAGCAAAACCCTGAAATATATGAAAAGAAAAGGAAAACACACCTCGAGAAAGTGAAACAAAGACAAAGAAAAATATCAGATCTTAATGACAGTGAAAAAGAAGCTCGAAGACAAAAATGGAAAGAAGCTAATGATAGAAGAAAAGAAAAGGAAAAGCAAACAGAGAATTATAAAAATTAATGTTTTGTTGATTATTTTGTAACTAAAAATATATATTTTTTTTAACTAGTGACTTCTTACTTTTTTATATGTAATATTACCTTATTCTGAATACAGCCTTACTTTTACAACTTCCTGACATTTCCTAACGAAACAGTTTACTGACAATTTCGTGACGTACAAATATTTTGAAAATGACCCTCATGTGTTTATAAGGTAAAAAATAGCCTGTTACGAAGATGTAGTTTTCTAGTGGTTAAGGTACATTAATGGCAGTTTTTGAGTTAAATAGTAAAGAAAATATCGTCTTGACACAACACACAAACATTAAAATATCCACGGGTTAAAAACTCTCTTGTTTTTAGTGTGTTGAGTTCAAAAACAATCCTTTCAACAAAACATCAATCTAAGCCCTACATTACTATAGAATCTCCATTTGAATATATTGTAAGATTTACAATACTTTACTTTATTACAATCGGTTAAGAATAGTTAAAATTTAAATTGATTCAATTTCATTCAAGCGAGCTTCTTCTAATATTGCAAAAGTTTAGAATGATGTATGTCTGTTACTTTTTCATGCAAAAACAGCTGATTGAGGTATTCAATTTGGTACAGAGATAACTAATAGTCTGGAGAGTGAAGCCGCGGGATCAAGCTAGTAGGATTGATCATGCGAATCATTTAAGCTTTTTAGCTTTCGCGTTTAAATAATAAAACATATTATTTTACATAATATGTACCATAGTTTATTTATACTATTTAAAAAATACATATACTACGTAAAGTGTGTTTTTAAACATTTATATTTTAAAATAAGCTTTCTTGAAGCACTTAAAAGCGTATTAAGCGAACATTTACTAGGCTAGAAACCAAAGGGCACTAATTACTAACATTTAGGCAACAAGAGGGTAAATTGTAGCGGTCATAGCAATGATAAATGACCTTAGGAGTTATGTTAGGGTTCCTGCATGGACTAGTGTGAAGATGAAATATGCTAAGTAAATGTTGTGATGAGTTATTAGTTACTGACTTTGAGAATGGATTGTAATTATGTTAAACTAGCTGTGCCCCGCGGTTTTACCCGCATTGCTCCGCTCCTGTTGGTCTTAGCGTGTTGATATAAATAGCCTTCTTCACCGAAATAATTTTTCAAATCGGGCCAGTAGTTCCTGAGATTAGCGCGTTCAAACAACCAAACAATATCTTCGGCTTTATAATATTAGTATATTTATAAATACATTTTAAACTATATTCAACATATCGTAGAGCCTTCAAGTGTAGGAAAGTGTTAGAAAAATGATCGTTATCTTAAGAACGCCTGGCAGAGATGGCTTAGAGCCATAAGGCCGCCAGGTGTACATTTTGAATGGTTTTGTTGTACTTTTATTTTATAACACTGTTGTACAATAATGAGTTGCAATCAAAATATAATAGGTATCTTATAGATATGAGGACTGACTCTATGAATAAATATAGAGCATTTTAAGATCTATGTTTGTATGTTTTTTGAACCAGTATTTTTGTTGAATATAGTTAGTAGGCGGTTGTTACAGAAGCTTACAAAGTATACCGATTATTTTATAATATATATTATAATAATAAATACACTTTATTTAGCACCAAATAAAAACAGACAATATAACAAAAGAAAAAAAAAAAAGACAATATAATATATAGCCAAAAAGGCGGCCTTATCGCTACTGAGCGATTATTATATGAATATTCCACTAATCATGGATTGATTTCGATATTTTTTATAGGGTTATACATATGGTGGCATTATAATATGAATATTTCCCTTTAATTTAATATTTTTTTGAACTACTGGTGATGAATAAACTTGATTTCTTTCTTCTTTCTAATTATGCCTTTTATGAATATCATATTTTCTATTTCCTACACAGGTTCGAGCTATGAACAGTCTAGGGCTGACTCATGTGAATTTCTAATAAATTACTATAGATATTATAACAAAAAAACTAATCGTACAAAGAACTATGACGTGTCTAAACATCATTAGCGTCTAAAACGCATGTGAATAACGTAATAAATAATAATGGTAGGTTCCCTTTCGAATAAATCTGAATCAGCCAAGAAGCTAACGCTGACGATAATCTGTCGGAGAGCTTACGTTTTTATCAAGAAAATGCTTTTATATGTAACGACTTTTGAGGAAAATCGCCTGCTATTAATCAGTATAATAAAAATGATTCGCAAAATGTGCTGCTAAGCGCAGCGGCTGAACCGAATTCGTTTATTATTTTTGGATGGTTTTTATGGAGAGAAAACGTAAACATGTACCACGGGCGAAGCCAAGCCAGGGCGTACCGCTAGTCTTGAATAATATTTAGAATCTTAGATATATTCATCTTAATAGATAGGTATTGTACTATTCCTATCACAAAGATTGTCACTACACAGTATAAAATAAAGTTGCTTGCCGCTGTTCATCTGTCTCTATGTAAGCTTAGATTTTTAAAATTACGCAACGGATTTGGATACAATTTTTTATGTATAGTGGATCAAGAGGAAGGTTCACATATAAAAATGCATAATTGCATCCGTTCGAAGCTGAATATTTAAAATCCATTATTATTTGCGAACGTGAAATGCTACATATTTACATAAGCTTACAAGAAAAATATAATCATTAACAAAATAATGACCTCATCGTGCCGTAATCGTGTCGTGACCACTAAACGACTATTGTATTTAGTCATTTTTCTTATCCACAATATAATAAATCACTATTCATCGGAGCATTAGTTCGATTGAGTGATTCCATTAATGGTTTTTTGCATAATCTTTACTCTATTACGGAATATACTCTAAATTTGACGATGATATATTTGTTGTGTAGCGAATAAGTTTTACTTATGGTAATGTGAATGATTTTTCAACGGTTTCTGTAAAAGTATTTGGAAATGGTTTGTTAGTTATATGCTGTTATTAATGATCTTATTTGAGGAAAGAAAATTGGGATAAAATATCTTAATCGTATTATTTTGTAGATCATCTTTATATTCATATTATATTCAGCTTGTAAAGTTGTAAAAGATTAAAGTAAGTATTTTTGTTGGAAATTATCTCTGGAAGTACTGGATCGATTCTGATAAATGATAATACTATCACCAATCAATAGATGCATAATTCCAGTTAGTAAACTAGATAAATAAATTAATAAATAAATTCAATTCTTTAGTTATTTCTCATAATGTTTTACAATTTTTTTATTTAATATAAGCTCTCTTTTTGAAAGCCCCATATATTATAGTTGTTTTTTGTTATATCTCTTATCAAAAAACATAAAAAACCGTTAGCTATTGGCTACGTATAACATATTCACGTCATTTATCGTCTTTTACCAAACAATACCTCTATTTATATGTATGACAGCAATTTTTTCATGTGTTTATCGTACGTATATTTTTAGGGGCCGTTAAAAAATAGTACCTATTATTTAAGTTTTGTTTCAATTTTAAATGACAATACATAATTCTCACTTATAATACCACAAGAGCTTCAAAATTATCGGGTATTTTCGCGATAGGTTCGTTGCAAACGAAATTCAAGGAAGGAGCCAAGTTTTTAGTCAAGGTTAAAAAATCACGAGCGCGAAGCGCGAGTGATTTTTCCTGAAAAACTTGACGACTTTATTTGTTTGCAGGGAACCTTGAGGGAAATGCCAGATAATTTTGAAGCTCGTGTGGTATTCGGGGGATTATTTTTCCGTCCCAAATGTCGGCCAATAATTTCACAATTGAATTCAAGCTGTCAGTTTGACGTCAACGACGAATTATCAGTATAATAATACCATGTAGGTTGTACCACGTGACGTCGAATGGTGCAATTCTATTGGTCGATATTTAGGTCGGAAAAATAATCTACATTATTTACATCGTAACTACCTATTTAGTTATCTGTTATTGAAGCCAAATTATTTTGTACACAAAAAATTTAACCCAAAAAGTGAAACTTCTTTGACAAGATTCAAAGATACCAAAATCGTCGCCTTACCCCATGACGTGACTGTATTTCCAGGACGCGAGCTTGAAATTTTACTCTCTACGCGCCTAAAGAAGTTTCACTTAAAAATTAAAATAGACTTTTAAAGTATTAAACCCATTTCCTGCAGAACCATAAAATCAACTCTTGCGCAAGCACAATGTTAAGGTTACAACTTACAATTGTTAGATAAAAAGATACATATCTATGAAGCGCAAAATACGAACAATTACATGTGACCTTTGGATTTTTGGAATAGATTTGTTTTCGAGTTAGTGGCCATTGTTAAAGTAGATATAGCTATTGTACAAAATGTTATTTATTAGCCTAATGTGTATGTGTGTGTGCGTGTGTGTGTACTTGAATGTGTGTGTAAGCCGTAAGGGGTAGTAACACTTGAATGAACTGAACTGAACTTGAATGTGTGTATAAGTGATAAATTATTATTTTTCTGTAATTGGATTCTAATGCGCTTCTAAACGAAGTCTATTTGTATAAAGAATTTGAGTTTGAGATAAGAGAAATATCCATTTTAGAAACTCTATCATATACCTATCGATACATTTGTTTGCTGAATGACACAGATATACATACGGAATACAGATACACAAAATAAAGGCCTCGTTTATGTTAGAACAGAATTTAATACCCTCGAATATAATGCTTAAACCTTCATATTAATTTAGTGGTGAAATACATACCAATGTAAGTATCTAATTTATTAAAAAAAAAAATATTTTATTAGATGTTTACACTATTTTTTTATTATTGAAAGGTTTATAACACAAGGTTTAGTTAGCAAAGACAATCGATCAGATTTTTAAACATATCAATCCTTTCTTTTCCTCTCCATCCAATAATACGTAGATAAAAGATATACATATACGAACGGTATTGTAAAAATACTCCATTCTATTAAGGAGCTTATACGCAAAAACGTAAATCCACCAAGATTGTAGGTATAGCCATCATATGATTGACGCGACCAATTTACGAAGACCCATTACAGCTTTACAATGTCGAACAATAGCATGCAGCCTATAGCTCAATGTATAATGGTCGATTGTGTTCGAGGGATGAACGTCACCAATTTAGCTTGAGCTCTGGCTTCCTTGGCAATACCCCGGTGTTGTCGATTCTAGTGAAGGCTGGAGGGGTGTGGTGGGTCAAGTAATACTGGCTGATGCAGGGGACCTTGTACAATGAATTGCATTAGCTACAGCTATGAATGCTCTTAATGTATGGACACGATTTGATAGCTTAGAGATTGATGTTGATGTTTTGTCGATAAATTGCATTGTTTGTTTATTTTTGTTTCATATTTCTTGAGGGATAAGGGTTTTTAACTTTTTAGTTTTTACACATTTGAATAACATGGTGTTTATTTCAATAAGTTCTAAAGTTAGAACTATGTTCAACTAGGTTAAATTAGATTTTTATTTACGTCTTAAATTGCTTCATCTAAACTGGTTCAAGATACTTTTGGCTCCTGAAAATCATGTATTCACATAACAAATTAGCCTAACAATTTTTATTTTTATTGTTTCGTAGGAAATGAACTTATTTTTTTACTAATTATTTATTAATTCAGTTATTATTGTTTTTCATAAAATAATAATAGGATAACAATAAAACAATGTATAGGTGTGTATCATATACACAATAAACATTAACAAATTTTATTTTGAAAGGTTACGTTTTCGGTAATACAATTATTCTGATTTCTATTTCTCACTTATTCTATCTTTTAAAAAAATACGATTTAATGCAATATCAATTTGAAATAAATAAATAAAAGAAAATA